>JAFBJS010009646.1:0-32240 GCA_016785265.1 Paraplagusia blochii | reverse complement strand
GCCCAATCTTCATTAGCACCTTATTGACTCCACGGTCTTTAATTCCAGTGTAACTGACACCAATGATCCAGCTCTGTTTTCAGAAGATCAGTCCATCGATCTCCACTGGATCCAAGTCGACTTGATGACTGTATCGGTTTTCATTGTGGCGAGTAACCGTAAACTCCCCTCAGGTGGAGGACTTTTTTTTTTTTTTTTTTTTTTGCACAGACGTAAAAGTGCACACAGTGTGAACAGATAATTATTCACACATTTCCTGCAGCAAAGTCCTGATTAACATATAGAATATATTTTTATATGAAAATGTCCCTTTAGTTACACTGTTTGATTTTCCTTTTTTTTACTAAATTAATTTCAGCTTGAAATTGATCAGGAATTTTGTCCCTAGTTTGAACTGTGAGACACAGGAAGTCGTCAAATCTGTGAAAACGCAGCAGCATTTTTTTTTAACAACCTTATATTCAGACAAAACAGAGAAAACTGAATAATACTTACAGTATGTACTGCGTGTTTATACTAATATAATACATGATACTGTGGAGGTTCAATGTCAGGCTGATTCATCCAGAAATCCATGGTCTCCTCAGATGAACTCTTCACCTCAGGTCACTCCAGGTTTTGTGGCAAGAAAACAAATGGATTTTGCAGTAAACAAAAAGTCTTCTGAGAAGATGAGACGTGTAGAGAAGTACAGACAACAGTCAACGTCTCTCTGAGAACATATATAAACATTATAATGTTTTTAGAATTACACCCGACCAGATCAGACCGGAGCGGACCAGAACAGACCAGTGTGGACCAGATTGGACCAAACAACACCAGACCAGACCAGACCAGTACCAGAACCATCGGTGATGTCAGGCCTGTGAACCAGAGCAAAGAACAGAACAGAACAGAACACAGTGAAAAAGTAATATTTGAATCCAATCTGTTTTTGTTTTTATTTCAATGAAAGCATTAAAACAGCGTGGGATTATTGGGCTGTTGGACTCAGAATGTTCTCCACCTCCTCCACCTCCTCCACCACAGCCTTTATTACAGACCATCAGGAGGAGATGTTTGTATTTAAGATGACTTTGCAGAAGCTGCAGCACCAGGGCATAATAAAAAGAAGGAAACATAATCATTGTTTAATTTAGAAAAATACTTTTAATATGAAGTAGAACTACAGAAGGTACAAATACAACAAAACAAACAAAAAAACATCATGAGGCTACGATTGGATTATTTTTATATTTTATATCCACTTTGTCCTGAAGAAGAAGACCTGCTATATTTACCTTTTGGCTTTTTTTTTTTTTGCAGATCCTGTTATAGTCACGATGATTTTATATGTTTGTTGATCCAGGTTAGTGTCCATGTGATTAGACTAGATATTAGTTATGTTAGTAATTTTATTACAGTTGGGTTTGTAGCCACTTCTACATCAGCAACACAGAGTTGTACTGAGTGCTAATAGAGAAATATGTGTTTGAATCTGAAAAAAACTCTAAAATGTGAAGTTATTGTTGCATCATAAAAGTCATAGAAATATTTAAAAAAAAAAAAAAGGATTTCTGACTAAATCAACCCCAAAACCTGATTTCTTTCTAGGTTCTGGAGATTAAAAAAAATCACAGACAAGAGGCAAGAGATCAAATCGGTGTCAGAGTTTAAGGAGACGAAGGAAGAGGAGGAGAGCTTCTGTTTGATTTGAGGAAACTCGACGTGTTCAGTTCAGTCGGAAACGAGAAGCCGATCAAGAGCTGCCGTCAGTGGAGAGCAGGAGAAACACAGGGATGAGTTCACAGGAGTTCTCCTGTGAGGAGAAGACATCTGAGTGAAGGACAAGGAGAAAACAAATGACAGGATGTGGGCTGGAAATTGCCCAAAATTCTCAGGGCAGATACAGGAAACACATTCAGGCTGAATCTTCTGCTGGTAGCTCTCAGCTGAGCTTCATCAACCTCCCAATGTGCCTCAACATCAGGCAATTTTCCAGCACAGATGACTAACAGGAAGGAGGTCAAATCAACGGCGGGACTGTCCAGGTCATCTGGGACGAGGAGAGGACGCAGAGCAGCTAATTAAGTTGTGGACACCAGGTGAATAAAACCCCAAAACAAGTAGTTTTTATAGTGTTTTTATCCTGATTTTATTTCCCTTTATTTTAATGTAGAGTCTTTGTTTTGATCAGAAAAATTTTTAAATTTCATTTTCATTCAAAAAGGAACAAACTAAGCCAGAGTTTCCTTCGAGGGATATTCCATTATATCAGCAGAACCATGTGATTGGCCTGATATTAGTTGACAATCATGATTTGGTGATTTAATTTTGGGGAAAAAAGGATGTATATTAAAGTAGAAGCCACTAGATGGCAGCATACTAGCTCTTGTAATTCATCCCATTCTGATACAGGGAGTTGTACAGATAAATAAATGATTTTACCAAGCCTATTTCGGAATTGTAAATGAAGTGTTTGGACATTGTCCCATGTGACATCCGTAGCCGCACGCCATCAACGTGTCTTCATCTCGACACCATCTTGTTTCTCTTCCTCAGAGTTCTGGTTCTGTTTCCATGCAGGACGTCATCAGCCACATCACAACCAATGGTTAAACGTCAATGCAGGACATCAGGACTGTCCCTCCTGTCTGTCTCACCTCTGTGCATCCATTAGTGACTCACCCAACCTGTCCCTCACTCCCAGGTAATAGTCTCTGCTGCTGTGATTGCCATTTTATATTCCCGCCCCCGTGAATTTTGGGTAAATGTCATCTGGAGGAACAGCTCCAGTCATTTCTGACCAGGATCCTTGGCTGCATTTAAATACATTTTTTTTCTCGTCAACCTTCTCCATCATCTTCAATCCTGCGGCTCCTGAAGGACCGTCATATTTTCACTGCTGTCCTTTTAGAAATAACATCCACATTTGTCCCCGTAATAATCTAGCAGTAAGGAGCAGGGAAGCATAGTGAGTCGCGTGTTTGATTCCCAGGGGAACCCTATGGTTGAGAATGTTAACGTGCCTCTGTAGGACGCTTCGGATGAAAGCGTCGGATAAATGTTAATGTGATAAACGGGGGAAAAGAAACGACAGCAGTTTAATGTGTTCACTGGAGGTTTGTTGGTTTCACTGTGGAAATGGAAACGATCACATTGGTCAGGAGTGAAGGAAGAAAAACGGTTTGTATCAATGGAGGGATCTTCATGAACAGTGTCGCATCTAATCTAACGTCTATTTATTTATCTACTGATCCAAGAAGAGCTTCTATTGATCCCTTGGAGACATAAGGGGGCGCTCTTCCAACCGGGAGCCTCTGCTGAAGGAGCTCAGGTACTGCTCCTCAGGTTCCTCTCTTGGGAATTGTGCCACTTATTAGAGACCGTGGTCTGACCTGAGAACATCTGAGAAACCCATCGAGAGGAGCTGCAGGAAGGGTCAGGGGAGAGGGACGTCTGGGTGTCCCTGCTCCGACTGTTGCCCCGGCAACCAGTCCCTGGATAATGGATGGATGGATCATGATATGAAACACAATATATTTCTGCATATCCATATTTAGTCAGACCTCTAGTGAACATCTAACATCAGATAAGAGATAATGACCTTCAACCCTACTGTTCATTCATCTCCTGTATATTTTAGACTTCATCAAATTATAAGGAGATTAGATTAAGATTTAATCAACTGGTCTCAGGTGTTAATTCATCAGGTGCTGGTTGATTGTGTTAGTTCTGTGCTATTGAGGTAGAAGGTTCACGTTGGTCTGATCAGGGTTGACAACCTGGGTCAAATCCTGCGTCCTTCCCTCGGCTCTTCATCCAAACATGTGGCCCACATCAGTTGCCATTTTCTGGCCACTTATACACTCACACATACCCCCCCTGCTGGCTGTACCTGGTAAACAAATACAATTAATTACAGTTATGATGCTGAATAAGTAATGTTTCCATGTGTTGGTGATGGAGTCGTTCGTTCAGATGTTTGACATTTGCTAAACTACTTTCCTTTTAAATCCTTTTTAAAAATTCACGTGACATTTTCCAGCATCAGGACCACAGCTGAGCCACCATGGCGCCCCCCGCTGGCGGCCCACGTGCGTCTTAACCCGACCTGCTGATTTATGAAAGGTAAAGCACGACGCAGAGCCGTGCCAGCTGAGGGCGGTTGACTCATAACTCACCAGAGTAACTGTGCCGTCCAACTGGGTGACATGTGGCAGCAGTCGCTCTACTGTGGAGCGACCATGTTGAGTCACCTCTGCTGTGGATGCACTGGGGGCTCAACATGAGGTCACTGTGTGTGAAAGAGGCAGGAAATCCGTCTGGTGGTGAGAACAGGACTGGACTGATGCATCTGTAATTCTAACAACGTGACTCGGTGTGTGTGATCAGACTGTTGGTCTTCTGCTCTGGATCAACCAGCAAACACAGACAGAAAAGTTCTGAAGAGACTGAAGAAAAAAAGTTCTTCAACAAAGTTTGTTTGTTGTCACTCAGAGGAATCCATGTTTGTGATTAAAAAATTATATCTTTTAGTTTCAGTTGTATCCTCCTCAAATAGCAGGGGAAATAATGTTCTACTTTCTCTCTCACACAGAAAAGTTGTTTTCACTTCTTATATAACATGATAAAAAATAAATTAAAATAAAAAGTCAGTGAATCTGAGTCACTGTGATGAAGAGGATTCATTAGATCTTTTATTTATTGATTTACTCCATTGTCCAGACCATAAGGTGCAGCGTGGACTCATGTTAACTATGTTCAGATGTTGGAAATACCACATGATTACGGTGGCTTTGATTCTCCAAGCTGGAACCATCTGTGGAAAACTCAGTCACATGATCATCATCATCATCATCTCCCAACTCAGACACTGATGATGAAGAATTTGGTGGATTTGAAGAAAAGGAGAAAAACTAAAGCAATAGTTGATTGTTTGGTATTTTATCAGTTTCAAAGGTAAAATATATGATGTGGAAGCACAGGTTGATCTCCTCACTGATCCCAGGTCAGTGCAACCTGAGCAGCAGCACAGAGTCCAGTGATTCAGTCTGATGTGAAGCAGGTGAAACATCAAGAGGCTCAAGACTAAAAGGCAGCGACAAAAGAAAAGAGAGAAAGAAAAAAAGAGTCTAGAGCATAAAGAGGAGGCACTTTTCCTGATCATAAGACTGTGACTGAGAGGAGCAGAGAGGAGCACAGAGGAGCAGAGAGGAGCACAGAGGAGCACAGAGGAGCAGAGAGGAGCACAGAGGAGCACAGAGGAGCAGAGAGGAGCAGAAAGGAGCAGAGAGGAGCGCAATCATCTCTCTGCTTCCACATCTACAAATAGAAATGGACCTTGATGGTCAGTGTCTCTCCTCTGGTCCAATGACCTTGAAACTTCTCTCTTTGTCTCTCAGGGGTTCTCTGCCCGTTTGCCTGGGAGGTGGAGGGCACAGGGTTCTGGGTTCGATTCCCAGAGGAACTACATGCTTGATGATGTTAATTCTCTTCACCTGCAGAATGTTCAACTGGTTCCACCTGGTTTCCCCTGGTGTGATCCATGCCCTCAGCGGTCTGGACGTCCCAGTCATGTCTTTGCGGCCAGTCAACCTTGTCCAAATTCAATCATTTATTTGTATAGTCATTATATTTCTGCCTTTTCTCTGCATTGGCTGCAGTTCCCTAGTAGAGGAAATGTAGTATTTTATTTTTATACGTGAGTTTTAAAGGTCATTTATCGTATTTCAACAAACGCTGCAACTTTATGCTCTCTGCTCGGCCACGTGTCCAATTCTGGGACTGAAGTTTGTCCACCTCTGGGTTAGATGGAGCGGTGCACGGTGTGGCAGCTGTGGGACAGAACAACAGAACTGAGTGAACTCTAACTTTTTCTAACTTTTTTCTGAATTTTTTTCTGCCCTTTTATTTTTACTCCCATTTATTTTTCATACTTGTTCGAAGGCAATAAATTGTCAACCGTCAACCAGTTACATCCAGCTTTATGAACTAATTATCTCAGAAAATAAACATTTTTAAACCATGGAAAGGAATCAAACTGTAGAGGAGACCCGGTCCAGCTGGACTCCCGTCCAGGTTCACACACCTTTTTTACCTGCTGTTGAATCCAGGAAGTAGACACTTAGTGGTCAACCCACCTTTGGTCCTATCTCTGCTCACAGTGCGGTCACGGCCGATGAGACCGAGTCGGGACGACGGCGTCTGCGACTGAATCTCAATTTGGAAACGACTCAACCCTGGCTGCTGCATTAAAACATAAGACATTTGAAAAGTTCAGGTCGACCAGCGTGTGTGTGTGTGTGTGTGTGTGAGTGTGTGTGTGTGTGTGTGTGTGTGTGTAAATGGCTGCCAGTGAAGCTCCACTGAAGACTAATACAGGAGCGGGCTGAGTGGACAGGGATTTCATTAGGTGTAAAAGTCTGAGAGAGAGTGAGAGTCATAGAGAGACAGAGAGAGAGCAGCTGTGGAGGTGATGGAGTGTGTGTTGATTGAAGAAAGGATGAGTGGAGAAGAGAGAGAGTGATGAGGACTAATGGCCCCTCGCCCAACCAGGAGGTGGATCAGGTGAATCTTCTCCAGGACAGAGACAAAGCTGTGGAGACGTGTGTAACTTTTTTCTTTATTTCTTCAGTCCTGGCTCTGAAGAATCATCACCTTCAGAAGATTTCATGTTGATCCTTGATCTGATGACAGTGATTCATTTAGTCCTTTGACTAAACTCGTCTCCAAATGTTGAAGATTGAAACTTGTTCTAGTCTTATGTTTTTGACTTAACTGTAACTAAGTTTTGCTAAATTCCAACCACACGTATGAGGGCAACTGAATGAGCTGTCATGCTGCCATCTAGTGGCCTTCACTGCAAAATACAGTCAATTTTCCCAAAACTATCTTTAGGTCACACACCATTTGACGAAACCCAGTTATTGGATTTTCATTATTCGTACAAATATTACGTAACACATTTCTATTGGTCGACAATCAAACATAAGTAAATGCCTAAATTGTGCCAAAGTCCTAGTTAACATACGTGTCTATTATGTGCCCAACGTTAACGCTCAGACCGTGAAGGCAGCGCAGAGTTTTTTTGCAGTGTCGCTGTCCGCCAGCGGTGGCGCTGAAGGACAGTTCCCGGTGAAGGAGCTGTCCGTGGTGCTGAAAGACTGCGCCGTAGACCGCAGACAGGAAGGTCGGGAGAAAAAGCTAAAGAAGACAGATTAAGAAGGTTTGGACATGTCCAGAGGAGGGACAGTGGAGACATTGGTAGAAGAATGATCCTAGAGATGGAGCTACCAGGTAGGAGACAAAGAGGAGATTGATGGAGGACATGGAGGTAGTTGGAGTCAGAGTAGAAGATGGAGAGGACAGGGGGAGATGGAAAAAATGTGTGAAAGACAAAGAAGATTCTATTTTATTTTACTTTATTTTATTTTTATGGTGTTTTTGAAAGAATAAAACTGTTGATGAGAAAAACAATAAAATAAAATCAACTGTAAGGAGACGCTGGGATTTGGCCTGAGACGAGGTTGCAGTGTGAGAGGAGCTCTGACCAGACCAGGCTGGTGTTTTAGGGACAACTGTTTCCAGTGCAGTGAATCAGAACCAGAACCAGAACCAGTTGAAGTGTTTGAAGTGGAGCCCACTGTAAACTGTACGTCATAATCACTTTAATCAAAAACAACATACTTCAGGCTGTGGGATTTATTTTGACCATGCAAATGAGCCGGGCCAACTGTGATAAGAGCTCCAGACAGGTGATCCATCACAGGGAGAACTTTTCATCTCCTGTATTCCCTCATTTCATGCAAATGCAAATGAACTAATTTTTCTGATGGCTTCTAGAGTCGGAGTCTGACCCCTGGATAATTGAATGGTGTGAAAGGTGACAGTGTTTCTCTTTCTTCAGCCCAGACGGAGCCATGGCTTCAAGTTTCCTGTTCCTTTAAAACAGCGGTGAGCGCACACAGGTGAGAAGATCTCTCACCTGATCCTACTGGAGTCCTACTGGAATATGGATTAATGGACAGGTTGTTCCACCAAACCTGCGCTGTATAATACCCGGTGAGCGTCTCTCTTATAGGACAATGATGCCTTTACTGTAGGAGTATGAGAGGAACTGAATGAGCTGTCATGCTGCCATCTAGTGACTTTAACCTTAAAATACGTTTCACGAAACCCAGTTTTTTTAGTTTTCATTATTCTCACAAATATAATGTAATACACTAATATTGGTCGAAAACCTACTTAAATAAATGCCTTAATTGTGCAAAAGAAAAAAAAAATCATAGTTATTACTACTGGAGTATGGATTGCACCAAACCTGCGCTGCATAATACTCAGCGAGTTGCTCTCTATTAAGACAATGATGTCTTTAAAACAACTCCACCTCCTGGAGAACAAAAGTTCTGCAGTCAAAGATAGGACGGTGTTAAAAGGACAAGAAAGTTGATACATTTTATATTTCCTAAATACCAGTTTTCACAGCGGTCTGAACCTAATCTTCACACCAGTCGCTGCGGAAATGGTCAATGTCCACTGGCCTGAAGATGCAGCCAAGGCCAATTAACCTCCTCCCATTATCATATTATCAATAGGCCATCCTACCAGAGACATGTGGACACAGACCCAGGGGACAGGGTACAGCTGGGTGGCAGTGCAGCAGAGGAGAAGGAATAAATCAGGGGAATGAAAAATAAGAAAATGTAATTTGTTCCAGCCTCGTCATCTGGCTCCGCGGCGAGGTGAGTCCTGGCGTGTCAGCCCAGCTGCTGTGTCTGTTTAATGCTTCGTGAAGAGGGAGCGCCGTCCACCGACCCAGCAGCTCAACACGCTGCTCTGCAGCTCCTTACATGTCTGCGTATAGACTGGGAGGAAGAGGAAGAGGAAGAGTGGAGGCTGAGGGAGGCGGTGGTGCAGCGGGGGTGTCGGTGCAGCACAAAGTGAATCTGAAGGGAAGAAGCAGAATGAAGTGATTGTGCAGCACGAGTCTGAGGACACGTGAGCCTTGGAAAGTGCAGAGGAGGTGGAGGTCTTAATGGATGGATGTCATAGCTGTAAAAGACGCAGCGTTTTGACAAGAGAAGCCATTTTGAGTAAAGAAAATAAGACAAAAGGATTGAAGTTAAAAAAAAACATCGTCTCTCGTTCACTGCGTGTGTTTCATTGCACTTTTGTGTCTCTTTTGAGAAGCTGAAGTGAAATTCAATTTTCTGAAAAATGTCTTTCTCTGGTTGCTGTTAACGGCTCAGAGTGGAGGATGAATGAGACACCTGTGAGATATTAATCTAATATTAATCAGCAAATTGATTCTGTAAATGACGTTAAAATACGCGCTTATCAATTTGAAAAAAATAAAATAGGAGAGATTTTCTTTTTGTCCTTTTTTTTTCAGCCCAGATCGTCGAGCTCCAGAGCTTTGGTTGCTTTACCATCCATATAAATAACATCTGCCTCCGTCTTGTAAACTGCCTCTGCCTGTGGAGCAAACTGGGGCATAAAGTTGGAAACAATAACCCTGCAGAGTGGTGAGCATCAGTCTTCAGTACCATGTTTTATACGTTACGGAAAAAAAAGAATCCCAGGGTTTGAGATAGAATAGTGTACAGTTTCACTGAGGTGAAGGTCTGTTGGACTTCAGCTGGACCACGTCTCTCTATAGGACCAGAAGGTTGAGGACTCTCTTGACTGGAGTCAAACTCTTGGAAAAGTATTTGACAAAGAAAAATGTGATGGTTGAACAGAAGGATTGAAAGATCAAGGCTGATGTCATCTCTCCAACGTTCAGGAGGTCCTGTGGTTTGGGTTTTCTTGTCCTGCTCTTAAACATCTTCAGATTTTGGATGAGTTCTCGTCCATCGTGCAGCTGTGATCGCCCCTCTTCATCATCATGACTGTACTGGTCCAAGAATAGTTGAATTTCCTGTCTTCGTTGTAGACGTTTTGCTCTGAGGAATTTTGAGCTGAAACTTTCTTGACGTGTTCACAGCAGGTTCTCCAGACTCAACTCTGATTGAAGCAGTTTGAGTCACTCAGGCTTTTATAGAAGGTGAGCGAGCAGGAACTGAGGTGGAGGTGTGACCTGGTGTTCCGCTGGTCTTTTATGCTCAATGGTCAATCAAACTTCTGACCATCACTGCCACTTCTCGTGCTCCATGGGTTTGATGCCCTTTATGAAACACCAGGCAGGAAAAATCTTCATCCACTATAATGCAACACCCCGGGAAGCAGCAGTCGCCCTCTGCTGTCCTTGTGGTGGGTGCACATGGTATCGTAGGTCTGTGATTGGTTTATATAATTATTACATTGCTTTTATTAACAGTTTAAGAAATGCCAAATGGTATTCATCTGGACCAAAGTCTTCAGAAGATCCACAGCTGGATGGTTAGTCACAGGTTCAGACCACTGTTTTAGAACTTTCATACAGAAGGAGCAGATCATCAGGAATGGTTACTGTGGTGGAGACAGAGAGACAGACAGACAGAGAGACAGACAGACAGACAGGGAGAAGCGCAGGATGTGTAAAAGAGACATGATAAGACAAATCTGAAGAAGTTTCATCGCGATGACGTCTCCTCAGACCAGTGAGTGAGTGAATGTACCTCTGCTGCCCCCTAAAGGTTTCAGTGAGAACGCTGCGTCTCTCGTCTGCAGTGGATGTTGATGTTTGTTTGTTCCTTTGCAGGTTCAGCAGAACTCTTTGAAGGTAGACTAATGAGTCTGGGTTAACAGGGGGAGGGAGGGAAGGAGGAGGTGGAGGAGGAGGTGGAGGGAGGGTGGTGATTTGAGGCCTGCAGCAGTTCTTTTTCCTAAAACATATTACTTTCTTAAATTCACAAATTTTGGTTTGATGTTTTTTTTCTACCAGAATTATTTGGTAGTGCTGTTTACTTTATTCTTTTATTTGCTGAGAGAGGACGGATGTGGAGAAAATGGTGGCCTGTGGTCTAGTTGGTGGCCGCATGGTGGAACAGTGGTTCATCTTTTAACCGTACTAAATATACCAGTTGTGGCCATTAAAATTGTTCTTACAAAATTATAATAATTGTTTTTTATTTTTAGATTTTTTTATTTCCTGGTGATAAAAAATACTGTTGGAAAAACTCTAGAACACATGTGATGTGATGTGATGTCACGGCCAAATGTCATTACACTGTGGGACAGATTTGGTCCCCAAACCTGAGGTTGACACCTGAGATGGAATGGATGTCAATATGAACAGGAAGAACATCCTCTGGTGACAGAGCAGACCAACAGACTTTTATTTTGTTAAGTTCGGCCTACAAGAGCGTTAACGCCGGTCAGACCAAACACTCTCCCAGGATGGAGTCTGGACGTTGTCTGCAGGACCAGACGTAGGACATGAAAATGTCACGTCCTTTGCTTTTCTGTCCACAAAATGGATTGTCCTCATTTGTAAGGCAATTTCCTCCGACGGTGAGACAAGAAATGAAAAGCACCTGCGTTAACACACACCTGTTCATGTCAGCTCTATCTAAACACACAATCTGTGAGGACTTCAGCAATCTTCTGGGACGAGACGTGACTTTGAGCGGCCGACACTGTCTGATCAATCCTAATTCTCTCCTCTGACGACTGTCTGTGAAGGATTGGCTGAAAGAACAGTCCAACGACACAGGCCTGGAGAATCGACCGGCTCTAATCCAATACCAACACGTGTCGAACTGAGAATGTGACAAAACTGTGATCTGATTAGACACACACACACACACACACACACTCTCACACACACACTCTCACTGGTGGCAACTCACAGTCACTTCCTGTGTGATCCTTCTGTGATTCCCTGTTTCCTAAAAGGATTTAACCCACAGTGATTAGATGTTTGTGTCACAAATTAAATGACCTCCAATGAACTCACTCTGGATTATTATCTCCATACGAAGTGGAAATTACTGACAAACTCAGGGAAAAGTGTGAACATCATCTCTGACCAGGCTTCAGGTCTGTAAGGAATGGAACGTATATTAGTACCCATTATCTGTGGGTGTATTTTATTTTGAAAATAAGCACTTTTGATGGACGCAGCTGGTTTTATCCCAGTGTCTGTGCAGAACTGGAACAGTTTTCCATTGTTCCCAGGATCTCGTGCTGTTGTAGTAAATCATTGTTCTGTTTCTTTTCTCTTTACATCCTGAGGAGATGTTTTTGTCCAGGACTTGTCCAAAGTTTTAAAAGATTTAGAGACTTTCTGTTGACTTTCGTTTGGTTGTTTTTCTCAGACTTCCTCTGTATCTCTTGATCCCTTCCCTCCGCCTGGAGCTTTAAGTCTTTCCTGTTCTTGTTGATGTCCTCTCACCTTGGTACCTGAACCTCATCTCCATCTTTATTGTTATAATCTCTGTCTTTGCTTCTTCAATTGTTATATAATATTTATAACCTCCTTCCTTAAACACGGCTGCTGGATTTTGTTTTATTTAGAAGTTCTTCCCATCTGTGTTTTTTTTCCCACTGAAACGTCTCTACAGCTGCGTTTATTTAATTTATTTCCTTCAGCAGCAGCAGCAGCAGCAGCTGTGCAGAAAATCAGATTAAAGTGACGTTAACTCTTCACAATTTAAACATTTCCTTCCATCCAGGGAGTGTATATAGAGATGGATGGAACCATCTGCTCGTGGCTTTTACATGGCTGAGAATGGAGATTTCAGTTACTTCTACATCCTGTTACTGTACAACGTCACTTTGCATTTTCCTGAAGTGTTTATGGACTGGACCTCGGCCGTGAGAGCAGAAGTCCAACTGAGTTTTTGTTGAAACTCGGCCAACTTCAGCTGCAGCCAGTCACTGAAGCCGGGCTGAAGAATTAAGGCTCGATTCTGAACCCAGCTGCTCTGCACACGGCACCACGAGCTGCACCACTGCAAATGAATCATAAGGAATAAGTCTCTTAATAAGTTAAATCTAAAAAATAAAGAGAAGCATATATATACACTGTGTATATATATATATATATATATATATATGTATATCAGAATTATACAAGAATATATATAGTGTATATATACTGTATATATATACATATATTTATATATGTATATACATATGTGTATGAACATGAATTAACTTTTTTATGACTTTTTATTTTTTATATATTTATATATTTTTCATAAAAAATCAAAAGCCATAAAAAATTCAAAAAGTCCTAAAAAGTCTATATACTATATATATAGATATATCAGAATAATACATGCATATATATATACTGTATATATGTACATATATGTATATATATATACGCGTATTAACGTAAATACATGTATATATGTGTATGAACATGAATTTGCTTATTTATGACTTTTTTATTTTTTATAATTTTGGCAAAAAAAACATTTAGTAGTTATTAAGTAGTCATTTAGTTTAACATGGGATTATTTTTAGATTCCCATATTAACTGATACTGTATTAATTGTCACAGGAAATATTATAAACTCTCTTAACTAAGTCAAAAGAATAATGAATTATGATTTTATTGTAATGATGACACTGGACAACCAATCCAATCATATATAACTAATATATATATAATCTCTCTATATATTCACATGCACAGGTACATATGTGTGTATATATATATATATATATATATATATATAAATCAATTATATATGGACACGTTTGTCAGGTGAGAATAAAATTGCAAATGAGCCGCATCTGGCCCTCGGGCCATAGTTTGTCCAGGTGTGTGTGACGGCAAAGGTGTTTATATGGGATGCCCTGTGTCACTATGATGAGTAGTTCACTGTCACCTTCAGAATGACTGTCATGTGACCAGACGAAGCCACTGTGTGGTCGTTATTTATGGGGGAGCGTTGGGAGTGAAGGGTGACACCAAACAAACTGTGGCTTCCTGCAGCAGCAGCAGCAATGTCATCTCCGTTACCATGGCAACCCCAATCACAGCACTCATTCTTCTTGATTGGGAGACAGTGGTGACAGTGTGGCTCTTCATTGTGCCCTCACTACAACCCACACACAGACCCACACCTGGCCCAGTGTGCAGAGATGTATTGCGTCTCTCATTGTTTCCAATCTCTCTGGAGACTCTTCTCTCAAGGGCATCCTTTAAACAACTGTCCTTTTTATGCTTCTTTATTCTCGCCGCCTCCTCCTCCTTCATGAACCCCCACCTCTCCCTCCACCTCCTTCACAACTGAACACCATCAATCTGGCCCAGTACTTTAACTTTATTTCTCACTCCATTAGTTTCTAGGACACGGTGCAGCGATG
Source organism: Paraplagusia blochii (assembly GCA_016785265.1). Classification (NCBI taxonomy): domain Eukaryota; kingdom Metazoa; phylum Chordata; class Actinopteri; order Pleuronectiformes; family Cynoglossidae; genus Paraplagusia; species Paraplagusia blochii. The sequence continues at coordinate 18,014 of JAFBJS010009646.1, read as the reverse complement.
GCGAAGAAAAGGGGGAGGAAGGAGGGCTGAGGATTAAGAGTCTGAAAAAAATGAGAAGAAAGGTTGGCTCTCCAGGGAGATAAAATGTAATTTCACAGTCAACTTGCTGTGATGTATTATTTCACAACAATAGGGTGTGGGCCGATAGGCGTCCTGTCGTAGCTCCTGTACCGAGCGGTTTGAACAGCGGGTTCTCCAGAGAGAAGCTGTCACACACTTCAAACCACGGTAATGGACCACACAGGGTTCTGTCAAATTAGAACCTTAATGTATGCAAGGAAGGAAAAAAAAAAAATTTTTGTTTCTAAACTGTGATTTCTCCACCACCCTGCTGGGGGGGCTATAATCACAGATGTAATGTGCTGTTTGAGATGATGAACACTGGCGCACCTCCTACAACCATCTAAAGACAAACTTCAAATTCTTAGTCAGTGTTGTCACATTACTGCCACCTGGAGGGAGGCTGGCTTACATTTCCACAGAAACTTTATTAATAAAATAATTAGAACATTTTATTACAATCAGAAGAAAAATAGTTGGTGAAAACTAATCTAACCTATAAAAAATTCATAAATATGCTGATTTTTTTTCAAACACTGTATTTCTCCTCCTGTTACCTGATTATATTTATTGATTTATCATTACAAACTGAGGTGAAATGCTGCCCTCTATCTTCTTAATCTTTAATATACAGCAGTTTTTCCCCAAAACTTTATCAAGAACAGCAACAACTCTTACAGATATTATACAATATGCTAATATCAGGCCAATTACTGGTCAGCCAATAGAATCAGACATTAATTTATTCTAGTTTGGAGAACATTCTCCAGAAAAATCCTCAGTCTTTGGCAACGTTTAGATGATTTCATACACACTGTGGAACAAATACACGTGAGGAGCTTCTGACTCCGTGTCCATTCAGTCAGTTTTTCAGGTCTTGTCTCCTCCTCGTTAACTTTATCTATTTACAGTTTGCTGGTCTTCTGGAACTGAGACACCAGCCCCAAAATCTGCTCTGACGCCACTATCACCTTATTCTGCAGGTACAAAGAGCTGTTCTTGGACGTCTCATCCAGGAAGTAACGATAGTTGACCATCAGGCCACAGGAGTTGGCGACACCTCGGGGGCTGGTGTCGGCCCGCCAGTTCAGTCGCCACATGGAGGCGCCGTTTTGCAGGTGGAAGTTGGCCACAGGGTTGAAAGCGTAGCCTCGTCTCTTCTCTCCGTAGAGGTACCAGGCGCAGAGACGCATCAGGACAGGCTCCAGGACGTGGGACAGTTTCTGTGAGCGCAGCCACTCGTTGGTGGTGATGAGCTTCCGCAGGGCGTCGATCGTCTGGATGGTCGACGTGGAGTCTGTGGCCTTCTCCACCTCCTTCCACTCCTGCTCTGAGAGCAGGTCCGAGCACCGCCCTTCCCTTCTGCACTGGTTGAGGAGACCCTGGAGCCAGGAGGAGAAGCCTGGGATCGGTGAGAGGCTGGAGAACTGGGCCAGGTGAGGGAACTCGCTCTGGAGAAGATGAGAAAAGATCTTTTTTTAATAGTTACTATTATAAAGATTAACTTTTCAGACACATTGTGGTTCATATATGAAACTATATTTTTTTATCTAGTCAACATGGCCTATGATGAAAACTGTTTTATTCTATTTTCTTAGATATGACTTAACATGTAGTTCTTTATCCATTTTTTTACTGCTGTAACAATATATTTCTGGTATATATTTATGGACCTTTTCACAATTTCTTTTAAATTTTTCGTCATTTTAGTAGAACCTCTTGGTCTCTACCCTTGACCAACACTAAGGTTTCATTACCTCAATCTTATTTCAATAAATGACTTTTCACTTAACTCTTCACCTAATTAGCACATTCGCAGCATTCGTCTAAAAAAATTCAGGAACTGAAACTTCACAAAAGAGTCCAGAGCCAACGCGCCGCTCACTGAAGGCTCTGACATTTAAAACAAAGAAGAACGCGTTTCATGCAGTCATTTCTATGCAAATGGTTAAGTGCAACTAGAGCCGCTGTATAACTCTGCCCCCCGGAGGTCAGGAGCTTGACAGCAAAATTGCAGAGTAGTGTTGCCCAGATTAACAACCTGCACAATGTCCAGCGGACAATAACTGTGCCTGACCACTTCACGTGTTCTAGTTGGTGGAGGGTGTTGCATTTGAAGTAGCTTCAGGCGGCGTAATGCCATGGACATGTGGACAGATACAAAAGTCCAGGACAATTTCTGGATTTTAGATGTTTAGATGTTAAAAAAAGGAACTGTGTTTTCTGATAACCATGTAAATACTATTGTAGGTTGTGTTTACTGGTAAATATTTTCCATATTTGGAGACAAAAGTTTTGGGTCAGTGTCAGAAGGAGCCACTTCAGACCCAAGACGTGGATTTCCTTAAATGCGTAGCTGCCAAACATGGATTTAAGAGTAAAACCATGGCTTTGATTTTGCCCGGGGCTCGTTGGACTAGTTACCATGTGAACCAGCAGGTTCACCTCCGCCTCAGATCCTCTCTCCACCCATTGGCAGAACACGACAGTGATGTAAGTTTACTGTTTTGCAGTCCTTCCCCACGCAGAAAAGTTTCAATAATTTATGCTTTTTTACTAATAGCCACCATCTCAATCATAGAATTTGGTCAAATAGATCAGTGTCAACTAGAAGTGTGTACTGGTAGATGTGTATAAGAGACAGCTCTATAAACTGTTACTTATATATTTTAAAGATCTGATTTGTCCAACTATATAACATATTTAAAATCAAATTTTTAGAGTTAAATACACAAATGTCATTTCAGGGTTAAGGCTTTGGAGGCTGCATTAGACCAAGAACTTTGTCGGTTCGTATAGAAGATTAAGCTACACCAAATTTATTAATTTGAAAAAAAGTGAGGAGATTTTATTGATCGTTATTATTCATGTTATATTTCTGTCACAAAGATTGGAACCATTTTATTAAAAAAAAATGATTTGAAATATGTCTGCTGCAATTCATATGAATGGTTTTAAAATTTTGAAGTCGAAGCCTGAAATTTTGAAAAATGTCAATGATTTTTAAAAAGGTTAATCAGAATTGATTTGGACCATGTACTCTAGGTCCATATCTACCAGGAACATTTTTCAGAACTACCTTTCACATACACTACTGAAATGCTATGGAACAGGGGTGATCAATAGGTAGATCTCCAAAAGAGTGTTGGTAGATCCTGAGCAATAACATAAATAATAACAGTAATAAAAACTAGAGATGTAATTGTATTTCAAGATGCTTATCACTGGCTAAAGTGAGTATAATATAGGTTTTGAGACAGAGAGCATAACATATGTTATATGTTAAAGTAGAGCGTAAGACATGCAGTTTGTATAGGTAAATATATTTAGAGTTTTCAATCTTGGTGGATCACTTAAGCCTGGTCATTTGAAAAGTAGCTCACTAAACCGTGGGCACTCCTTCTTTATAACATAATTTATAATTTATATAGTTGCTTATTAAATACATCTTAATATGCGGGTTCTTAGACACAGTGATAGTACCTAGTGGGGGTTTCGGGTCTTTTTCCGTCAAACCCCCTCAGTGAGGTGCCCAAACAGTCAGTGATCAGTTTCTAGCCAAAAGATGTCCAAGAAGCCACTGTCCCTCTGTATCCACACCCATCATCCTTCTCTCTCAGCAGCCTCTGAAGCTGCACAGATAGATGAAAGCGACTTACCTGCAAAGCCCCTTCCCCTGACCTCAATCAGCAGGCATCTCGCACATCATCACGTCTGCGACAGTCCTCCACTAGATCAGCATATTTCTTCTCACTCACATCCTCCTCCACCCTCTCCTGTCAGCTCCAACATGAAGACCTGTTTAGATGTTTCTGAGGTTAGGACGATATCTGGTCTAAGGCTGGTTTCCACAGGGAACGTCAGTTGTTTCCCCAGGTCCACTCTTAGCTGCCAGTCCCTTCAAGGGAGGACTGTCTGGACTTTTAGTTGTAGGACCTTGTTCTGGTTGGTAGCAGTGTTGATAATTTGTAACCACCTTCAACGCCAAGTTGTGGCGCCAAAGAAAAACGAGCGCTTTTGGATAGAAGCTGTAGATGTGCTCCAGAGTTCCTCTTCCTTGGCCCAGGGGACACAATGGGGTTTTGGCCTTAACCCACAACAATAGTTGATGGAAGTAGGACATCATATACTGACTGAATTTAAAATGTGATTAAGTCAAAACTGAAAAGATCATTGACATGTGTGGGACTTACGACAATTCTAGAGCGGTCATCTCAGCATTGATGCTGGGAAATCGCTTTTAATATAAAAGACCAGGTAGTGATAACAGCAATGTTCACACCAAGCACACACCCACGTTCAAACAATTACCACACAGACATGCTTGCAGTTTAGTGGGTGGATGTGGAAGAATACTACAAGTGTTAAGGAAATGGTTGTTATCAACTGCAGCTGTAATGAAACCCTGATCCATTATACAAGATGACGCATTAAAACAAGAGCGTGAGGATAAACTGGAGAATGGCAGTGATTGGCTGATGAAGATGTTTTGTTTTGCAGAGGTTCTTGGTGTCCTCACAGATGCTGACCAAGCTGCAGTTCCTGGCCACATCAGGGCTCCAGCAAAGTCTGCCGATAGTTTTCCTACAATGTGTGTCCTATATGATGAACATCATCATATAGAGTAGACAAACATGAAACAGAAGTTTGCAATGAGAACTGAGGCTCTTGAAGTCATGGAAGTTATTTACCAAACACACGCAACTATCGCATTCATTTTGTTGGAATGAGGTCAATTCCATCAATGTGAAAATCATAAGTGATGTCCAAATTCAGCACTGTAGTTCAACACATGACTCATCCAGTCACTGTAACCTTATGACCAGGGCAGACACCCAGGACTGACTCATCTTGGATCTTGAATTGTTTCACACCCCTAATATATATATATGTGTATATCTATCTATCCATATATATATATATATATATATATATATATATATATATATATATATATACATACACACACTTTTTATACAATTAAGATTTTTTTTTCAGAGTTCAATCCGATATTTGGTTCAGTTTGATTCGTTTTTTTGAATCTTAAAAAAAAAAAAATTACAACTCCACTTTCAACACTATTATACAGCTGCCAGGAAAATGCATTTTCATAAACACGTAGTTAAATAAGAAAGTTTCATATGTAGTCCCCTGGCCATAATGTAGGGCAAGAAGCACACAATACATATACAATAATAAAAAAATTGCATATATATATATATATATACATACACACACTTTTTATACAATTAAGATTTTTTTTTCAGCTTCATCTGGCATCATTTGCAAGACTTAACTTTATACATTTATTAACTTAATTGTCACGTCTGTCTGTCTCCCCTTCCTGCTGTCTGCTCGTCAGTGTGATCACTCTCACCTGTGTCTCTGTCGTTAGTCTCACTCGTGCCACCTGGTGCCCTCAGTATATATACCCCTCTCCCTCACTAAGTCTTGTCGGATCATTGTCTCTTGAATTGTTTTTTTTTTTTGCATTGTTTGCTGTTCGTTGGTCCTACATGGTATGTGTCTCTTTAAGTCTTGTTTGGCTAGTCTTGTCCTGTTCTGTTTTTCTGCCCTGTTCCTGCCTGGTCTTTTGCCAGTGAGTTTTTTTCTTTTTCTTGTTTTTTGTGAATAAACCCTGATCATCACCACTCAAGAAAGGCTCCACCAGTTCATGCATTTGGGTCCTCACCACTTTTGCCTGCCATCCTCACCTCGAATTGTGACATTAATTTCCTTTTTATACAGTTTGTCAATATGGCCTTAAAAGGAGAGCTGTGTAACTAATATCAACTCAAGATATTTATACTGATTGACATTGTATTTTCACTCCATTAACAAGTTAATTAAGATCAGGTGACACTCTACCTATTTTAGTGAAATACATGCCTACAGTTTTAGAAATGTTTTAGCACTCCTGTAACCACATTTTCACTCAGGACATTGTTTTGTAATATGACAAGCAATACATTCTGTTATTGCCTTGGATTTTGCCTATATATGTATGTGTGTATATATATATATTTATATATATATATATATTTACCCACTAAACGGTCCCATTTAAATCTTGATTCAAAGGCTATGATCCAATCCAACGACGATTGACAAAGAATATGAAACGATTCGGAACGATTCAGTCTGGTTCTATTCAATACAATCAACTTTATGTTACTTAGATGTCAAAGACGAAAAGCAGGATTGAAATTTTAACAAAGTATCTGTTTGTTTATGAAGTGTGCAACAACAACTGATTATACATACATTGCATATAGGTGTGGGAGGGTTTTGGTTACATGGTAACCAATGAAACCCATTGGATTGGTGCGCGCATGATGAAATCTAAGCAAGTCATTGTACATGGGGCTGATGGATTTCTCTGGCTCGAAATGCATGTGAGGACCTGGAAGATCCATCTGCACCAGGGACTGACATTGTTGTAACCATCAGAATATTCATAAATGCTGTGTTGGGGGGCAGACTTGGTTTTGGGGTCTCTGCACACAGTCTGGGAAGACCTCCATGTTCGTAGCCAGGGCAAATAGTTATGAAATGTAATGGTTTACCCAGTGATGTGTCCTTCTCAAGTTAATTTTGTGACTATGCCAGCAGTGGACCTCTGGTAAAAGCTGGAAAAAATAGTCCATGAAGAGGGCTTTCATGTTGCATGGGTCGCGGTGCCTTTCCATTGATACCACTATCTTGTGCAGCATGGATCTATATGTGATGGCTAGGTCACAGAACCTCAAGGTTCCCTTCCACTTTCTAACCTCTCTGATCTGCCGACTCACTCTCGTTATGCTGCTCTGTTCAAGGCACCCAGATTTCCCACTCCCCACCTTTTACTAAATGGGTGGATGTACTGGTTCATAAGGAGATGATTTGGAGATATTTGCAGTCTCATAGCTGGTGTGAAAGAATGGTGAAACATCATTTCACCTTGATCAGAGATGATTAAACTGTCCTAAACTGATTGACAAGTGAGTATTTTTACTTTGTACACAGACTGTTATTTATGGAATGGTCTTATATATATGTAAAACAATAAATCAGGGGAAATTAACTACATGTATAGATACTGGTTAATATCGGAATTGTATATTGTCAAAAGTTATTGTTGGACATCCCAACTTAAGGCTTGAATGTTTATATATACAGACGAACTGACCCGCGTCTGGGGGACCAGCAGTATGTAATTCCTGGTGGTGGTGAAACTTCTTGCTTCTCCTTCTCCTTGTCCCTTTTTCAGGGGGTTTCCACATCGAGTCAACATTTTCCATCTCACCCTGTCCACTATGTCTTCTTCTCTAGATGGTGGTGAACCTGGAAATATTAAAATACAAACAAACAAAAAAAAACATTGTTTCCTGTCATCATTAATACTGACCAGTGTGTAATGCTTTGCAAACCGCTGGGTTATATAATCTCATTACAAGACACAACATAATGCTAAGTTACGGCGAAGGTAAGGCAGTAACAAAAAGACCAAGAAGAAGTGGAGGTTATTTCAGAGCTTCTCTCTCTCTCTCTCTGTGTCATCCTTCAGCAGCAGCAGTAGATAAAACACGGGGCCAATGGTGGAGCTGCCTTAAAGCATTATCCCTCAGACAGGAAACACGGCTAATCTTCAGCTTTGAGCCATTACGCAGTATTTATCTGTGACCCTCTCTCTCTTTATATCATTACACTTAAAATCCATAAAAGTGTGTTTAGACAAAGATGAAGGCATTACCTGCTCAGAAAGCCCCAGTGCTATTAGAGGCTCAGGCCTGAGCTCTGGATATTAAATATCCTTTATCTTAAACTGTTTCTCTCCGTGTGGGAAAGCTGATATCTCACTCTGCCCTGCCTCACGCTGCTGTGGCTCTAATAAATACACACTGCTACATGAGTTTGTCCCTGTCCTACAGTATTAGAGAAGGCATGGCTCTCTTTTATGTGCTTTAATTCATGTCTATGAGCGCTTCAGAACAGATATAGTTACAGGGAGAGATAAGAAGGGAGTAGAAGCAGAGAAGACAAAAGGTGAAACCACCCAGGCCTCTAATACATGCATGAATGCACAAATGAGCATACACACTCATACGTGCTTTTGCTGTTTCATACGCTGAAAGCTACTCCTCACTGAAAACAAGTTGGAGAATCCAAAAGAATCCTCAGCCTGAAAGAATATTAGAAGTAACTCTTTATTGTTCTGGTGACTCATTAATGTTTCACTGTTACGGTTTCGTTCACGTTACACGTAAAGTTGTTTTTTGACTTTCAATACTTTCCCAGAGGTAGACAGGTGGACCGGGCCAACAAGATTGTGGCACCTTGTTAGGAGCCTGCCACTGTTCAGCCTTCCACTAGGTGGGGTGTGTCTTATCACCCCTTTCTTCTTCTTTGGTCAGTTACTCAGCAAAATCACAATTGTTCTTGCTTTAGTGTGTTTTCTGCAGAAGAAATTTTTCAGGCCCAACAGTTTTGGAACCTACCTGGGCGTGGCACATAGACCTCAAAGGTTGGAACCCAACCCCTTAAAATAACAACTGGCTCATTATGTCTAAATACGTCATAAGCTGTGTAATACGTCACATCAGTGCTATGCTTCCTCAAGATGTGTTGCAAAACCATAAAAAATACTATGCTACTCATGACTTAGCATCACAGATGTTATTGGTCAGGGTTTTTGATATTTTCAATGTATTCGTCTATTGTAGAATTTTTGCTCTTTTGCAATACAGCTTTTTGCAATACATACTTTTTTAATGTTTTTTTTATAAAAAACAATTTTTAGACTTTAAAAAATGTAATTAAAAATTAAAAAAACAAGTTAAAAGACTATTATTAATTAATAATGCTGTATTAAATACAGGAAGAAATAACCCGTCTGTATGGGTGAAGGACCCACGTGAACTTTAATAACTAAGGCGGCCAGTAAGAATGTTCAGTAAATTACATAAGCAATAACTGTCAAGGAGAAAAAAAAGAATGATGTCTATTCCTGGCTATTTCTAAAAATGTCTTCATCAATTTTATCATACTGTTATCCGTTACCTTATCTCAGGGACAGCAGTCTCCATGACTGCCACCCAAATCACACTGCACCATACTCTGAGCCTTCCTGTGGTCAATAAGTGCTGGAAGTGGGTCAGAGTGGAGCAGAAAGCTAATTAACTGGTTTTACCTTCCTTAGAATTTTGGCTGGTCTGGTTCACTTCTGTTTTTTATTAGGGAATACCAGATCTAAGGTCTTTGACTTTGGGTTTTTTATGAAGTTTTGTGTTCAGTTGCAAAAAAAAAAAAACATTTTTACGGGCTGTAAGGAATTATAATTTACATTGATTATATACATACATATTTCAGTTTATATATTGCAAGTGTCAAAAGTCACTGTCACTCTCTCTCTCTCTTGCTCTCCTTCTGCCATAAAAAGAATTGTACATCAGTAATGTACAAGCATACCATTATATGAGCTGTCGTTAACATTCACATTCATCATCAGCTGAGTATTTTAAGAACAGGGAGGGACACTAGGTCATTAAATCTCAGCTCAAGACAAAGCATTGGCTTTATTTTCTTAAGGACATTTGTAACACACACCCAAATCTTCCCCAGTAATGTAATATTCTCTGAAAAGGACACGTCTCTCCAGGGCAGAGAAACTAGAGATCTAAATCTTTAACCCCTGATGTTATCATACTCAGTGTAGTGAGCTGAGAGCAGTCAGACACCAATATTCTCAGTTTGAAGGCAGTCAATAGGTGGAGCACTTGGGTGGTAACCTTTCACTTCAGTTCCTTTCATAGGTTCCTGCTAGATTTTTAATAATTAAATGTGCACCTGCCTGGTTATGTTTAACTCTCTGTCAGTACGTGTATTATGTCAAACTGACAGGTGAGGGCAGAAATGTTCACAAGTCACTTTTTCCAAGTCCAAGTCAAGTCACAAGACTTGTGTGACCTAAGTGCGACTCGAGTCCGAGGCTCAGACTTGAGTCCCCATGTCTGGTTTAAACAAAAACAGCTATTCATGCATAGAAATAATGTCAGGCTCAATACATGCAGCTTGCTCCTTGCTGCTAAAAGTAGTGGACTGAAATATAAAATAAATGGGTAACGTCAGGGGAGGGAAACTATAAAACTAGTCAACAGACTATAACTGTGGCTTAAATAGTTTGGTAACGTTATCTTCCCACACAAGCCCAGTTTCCCTTTGCCCACTGACCTATCCTTGTGTGTGAGTTGCCTCAGAAAATTCTGTTTTTGATCCAGCATCATTCATCTTAACGCCACAATCCTTACAAGTAGCCATCCGCTTACTCGATGTCTGCGGACGACTTCTTGTGAGGAGTGCCTTTATAAGCAAATGCAATGACAAAACAAATCGCTCCTGTCTAGTTTACCGCCGCCATGGTCACTGTGATATGAAACCTAAACTTGAGGCAGCACGCATGCGTTACAAACCTTAGCGCGCCATAAGGGAGTAAACTACTTCTGCCTGCGAATTTTCCATAGCGCTGGGAAACGCATTGGAAAAAGTGAAATAAGTTAAATGATAAAATAGATAATTCCTTGATTATGGACTTTATTCACAACTCGCGAGTCATAACACAGACGTCCGCATCAAGTCTCGAGTCTTACACGGCAAGTCTCAAGTTAAGTCACAAGTCTTTGTTTGTGCGACTTAAGTGCAACTCGAGTCCCCATGTCTGGGTGAGGGTTGAGTCACTACACTAACACCTGGTGTCATGGGGTTGTGAATGATACTGATATTTGCGTTAAACACTAAGGAAAATGCAGAACACAAGAATACAAAAATTGTAGACTTAGACTTAGACTATCTTTATTGTCATTGCACAGAAACACAACAGTTAGTCAGACAACAAAACAAGTGTCAAATATCGCACAGGACGTAAGTGAGTATAAATGTATATAATGCACGTTCAGAAAGGTAGTAGCATTAAAACTTTAGATGTTCAGAAAGAGACGGAATTGTTTTTGTGTTTAGAAGTCTGGTCCATTGGAAACAATGGATTTTGATTTTTTTTTTTTTCGTCATCAGCTTTTAGTCAATTTACATTTTTGTTCAGGTTGATCATTTAAAGAATATTTTAATAATGTCAATTAAGGGCTAATATTTGTGACAGTTATAATGTGCCGCCTCTGTGTCATTCTACAAGAAGGAAGAATTACCAAATAGGAGATGCACAGACTCTTATTAGGTACATTCATTTCCCCCCACATGCTGGCAGCTAATTTGTTTTTTTAATCTTAATTTTTTTTTTTAGTTGTGTCTCTACTGACAGCCATGTTTTAACTGGGAGCTTGTGATCTTGATACGACTCTTCATGCAGAGTATGAGCCACGAGTGCCGACTTTGTATGAGGACTTCAATAACATGAACTGTGCCTTTAAGCTTTAATTAGCAGGAAACAGAGAGCACAGATGTGAAGGTCATTTAAACTGCAGACGCTCAATCATAAATCACTGTGTGTGATAAATATGTTCTGAATGGTTTATAAATTTCTGGACCAAATTCCAGAACAATTCATCTCATTATTATTAAAAAGCTAAATCCTGAGCTTGTTCACCTGCTGGTGGCAGCATGGAGGACACACTGATGAATAGTCGATCAGGATCAGTGGTGAAAGCAGAAGGGAAAAAGGAGACTCCACCCATAAATATTAACAAAAGCAATATTGTGCACAGTTTTATCTCTTGGAACGTTGCCCAGCTGTCATCAATAATTAATACCAGGAGCAGGATCTGCGCCACTTTTGCACATTTGCAGCTGCCGGCGCCAGAATAAAATGGACTAATTAGTCTTTCAGTGTAAAATTATTTTGTCCGTGCATTTTTTGCTCTTTATATCCAGCATCTCACCCATTTAACTCCCTGCCTCTGAGAAAAGTATCTGTGGAATCACATCAGTGGGTAATATTTTTTTTCTGGGCAATTTTTTTTTTTTTTTTCCCCTATGAGGCTTAGTACAGTTTAGTTTTGCATACACTTGGGTGTCAAAATAATTATATTTTTTTTGCAATCATTTTGCTGATTTATTCTAACTTTAATATATTTGACCGAGTGCAATTAGACATCGATGATGGAGTGAAGGAGGATGGACAAAAAACACAAACAATCATATGTGTGCAACACCAACACAGTAAAGAATAATAAAAAAAAAACTGGGTAAGCTATTTACAGTTTAGTCCTGACAAAGCAATGACTTTAAAAAAGAAGACACAATGCATCTTTACTAAAAACTGAAGGCACACCAAAATCTGTGTACAGCTGCAGTCTAAAAACAACAGTTTGTGTCTATTCTGTGCCTCTTGTGGTCACTTTAGGTCCCTGTGATGACAAAGGCAGCAGTGGACCAGCAGTTTCTATCTCACTCTTTTCTTCTCTGTTCTTTGGGCCTATGAGAGGTTTACAAACTTCCATTGTCTTCTGCATGGAGTTTTTACAGTCTTAATTATATCTACCGTAATTTCCGGAATATAAGCCGCAACTTTTGTCACACAATTTCAAAATGTATGCATTTTTTCTAACTGCTGGGGCAGAAAAGGTAAGAGTGAGACAGGTGGTGTCGAGGAAGACGAAAGTCACAACTGCCAATAAACACCATAGAAGAATAAAAAGTATAACATATGGTAACGTGCTTTGTACATGAATAGAATTAGCATAAACTGACCCTCATCATGGGGAATGCAAAAAGAATGTAGCACATGCGGCTTATAGTCAGGTGCGGCTTATGTTTGTACAAAAAGTTTTATCCTTTAAAAATATGTTTCGGCTTATAGTCCGTAAATTACGGTATACATTATATTTAAGGCTATTGTTCCCTGTGTGTGTATTTCACCGTAGTCTTTATCTATATTATACTTTTTTGTTTCCAGTGTGTGAATCAGTGTGAGACACACATTTAGCAGATCTGTTTCAGTGTTCTTTCTTTTTTTAACACCCTGTCCTTTATTTTCAACCTAATAGGGCTAACGAAGCTGAGCCCCACTTTCTTCAGGTATCTCCCCGCCCCACAACCATGCACACCCTCCACACACACATGAACACACTCCACACACACACACACACACACACACACACACACACACACACAGAGAATCAGTCAGTCAGTCAAACTTTCATTACCTCTGCCAGGGCAGGCAGAGCATGTCACCAGGGGAGTTGGGTCTATATCTCCCTAATTCTAACCCTGTGTCCCCAGAGTTAGGAGGTCGATCATATTAACCCGCGGCGTCTTTTTCTTCTTTATTATTTTGACTTCAAATTACAGCCACTTACAGAAACAGAAAGCATAAAGAGCAAGACCTGCTGTAGGAACTGGTATCTATTTAAAATCTATTCCCATTGGGTGATTGCCTCTGCCTTTTCCATTTCTCTTATGGTTCCCGCCTCTTGCCTTCAGGCTGCGCTGCTTAGCGCCGTCGTTAGGGAGGTTTTCTAACCTCAGATCTGTTCAGACTTTACATTGTACTGTGTTCACACAGTAGACAGTTAAACGAGTAAAGCTCTCGCCAATGATAATTTATTAAACACGTCAGGAAGTATTTTCTGCTCAGATATGTAACATAATGAAATAATCTCATATATGTAAATACGCACACACATATTTTTTTTTCAGTGCTATGTCTTATTGATATGGACATATCGACATATATATTGAAATTAAAATAATTGTCAATATACTGATACCGTCTAAAATCTTCTGAATTTCTTATTCCGATAGCAACCATTGTCAATTTTGTGAGGTCCTTGTAGTCTGCTCACTGTTTGCTTACTAAAGTGATGGGATAAAGCAGCGTCTTATTATTTTCTGCCACCCCCTGGTGGGACAGACTTTTTATCCACCCCCTTCTATTGAATTAAAATACTATACTATTAAGGATCTGGAAATAAATATTTATTCATCTCTTCAAACCACTGTGAAAGTTGCTGGCACCAATATTTCTACATGGAACCCCAGTTATAAAAATCTTCTTCTCCTTCGGCTTATCCCGTTTCTCAGGGGTTGCCACAGCGAGTCAAAAATTTCCATCTCACCCTGTCCTCTGTATCCTCAACTCTACCTCCATGTCCTCCCTCACCATATCCATAAATCTCCTCTGTCTCTTTCCTGGTAGCTCCATCTCTAGCATTCTTCTCCCAATATAATTACTTTCTCTCCTCTGAACATGTCCAAACCACCTCAATCTGGCTTCTCTAGCTCTTTCTCCAAACCTTCCTGTATGTGTTGTCCCTCTAATCACCTCGTGCCTGATCCTGTCCATCCTTTTCACCCCCAAAGAGAACCTCAGCATCTTTAACTCTGCCTCTTCCAGCTCTGCCTCCTGTCCTCTACCTATTCCTAGTGTCTCTAATCCATACATCATGGCTGGTCTCACCACTGTCCTGTAAACCTTTCCCTTCACCTTAGCTGACTCTCTTCTATTGCAAATCACTCCTGAAACCTTGCTCCAGTTGTTCCATCCTGCCTGTATTCTATTCTTTACCTCTCTTTCATAAATCATAAAAATGAGCTGCATTGCTGCCATCTAGTGATATTCTTTTTTTAAACAAAAAAATTCATTTGATTCTTACAGATAAGATATAGCATCCTAGTCTTCATGAACACGCTTCTCGGAACAAAGGATTGCTCTCACCTGCCGTCGTTGCTTGCACCCACTCGTCTCTCCTGACTGCTAACCTCTGCTCCCACTTCCATAGGCAGATTTTTGGACACAAAAGATACCTTGCACATTTCTTCGAAAACTTTCATTGTTGATACATCAGAACGTGATTGTAAAAAGGGTCTCATGGCATTTTTTTATTTTATTTTACACAACTTGCATGTTATTTTGGATATTGGACTGATTATTATGAATTCTTTAACAACTGCACGGGAAAGAAATTTCCAAAAAACAGGCAACATTTCGTTGTGAATACACATATCGGCCATAGAAGATCACCAAATTATATAATAACGCACTTTTTTTCAAGGGAATGCAATTGTACTTGTAGATGTAGCATATCTTACTCTTGTATATAACCTTAAAAGTCACAGAGAATCACACATCACAGGTTATGACATGCTATCACAATGTTTTAACACACTGTCTAAATGAAATAAGCTAGAAAATAAATGATTTCACTTTGTTTCAGTTCACAGTTAGTTATTTTTACACATTGCAGGAAAAACAATGTTTGCTTTAAATGCAATATTGGAAGCTTTAAACACTACTGTGACACCAACTGTGTCTTTGTGCAGGTTTCAACTTCACCAGACCAACCTCACCAACCCAGAGCAGTTGATCTACCATCAAATTAGCAGCAAAGCCCTTCAGACAGACTAATATTGATTACATTTCTTTGTCGAAAGTAACTGAAGAGAATCTACAGGCCTTATTCAAATGTGATTAATTGCAAGAGGAACTACAATCAATTTTAAACGTTCCCCATGCCCCTACTATACATACATCCACACACATATGCATATACTGAAAACTTAACCACACACACACACGTGGGTGTGTAACAGTTGTGCAGCAGTCAGCCAGTGATGAGTATTATCCTAGAACAGGTTAGTGTCACCAATCCAGAGGTATTTAAACATCAAGACTTCATGTGAAATTTGTTTAATTTCTATTTCTACTGTTACTGAATCATATTTTGCTATATTTTAAGACAATATTTGATCTTTTATTTTATTTTTTCTTTTGACAATGCATTATTGTAGACAAAATTGATTGATTGAAGATAACTTGTTCCTATTTTGTTCCCCTGGCCCATGTTCATTGGTTGTAGATTAAACTTTTTCCTTCATTTTTCTTGCACAGATTCATTTGTATTTATTTATTGTCACTTTTTGAATATAATTCCCCTTATGTAATTTTGGTAGTTGGAGTCACTCCAACTCTATGATATATCAGCATGGAAGACATTGTTTTTCATGCAAGAGAAGCCCCTCCATGCAGCGGAGAAGGCATCTGAAGTTTTGGCAGGGGTTGAGGTTATTCTGTAGAGATACAATAAATATTTTCATTTGTTTTTCATGAATTCTGCAGAGTTGTGCTTAGATCTGCTCTGGTCTAAAGAGACCAGCAATGAACCTGTCAATGAAAATTTTCAAATTTAACAATTGACCAAATTATTTACAGAGCAGTAGAAAAACTGTGTGGAGGCATAATACTAAAGGAGTTTCCTTTGAGATGAGAGTTAAACCCCCAAATTATAATTTTTTTTTAATAGTAATAATAACAATATTAAACTGCAGCTTATTTTTACAACAATTCTCCAGACCAACGGACTGGAGAAGAGTTTTGTGTTTGCCAAGATTTCGACCTTCCTGGATTTTCTCTTAAATGTTTCTCAACTTTTATATTTGAAGTTGCACACGATGATAAATTATATTCTTAATGTATCGTCACATTGCACTTATTGTGTTTCCAGGCCAGATTTAAACAACAGCGAGATGCCGTAGACCGATTGGAGCAGCAGACATTTCTTTGTCTCCTGGTTGGTGGAAAGGTCTCAGGAAGCAATGTCTCTGTTGAGCTTTTGCTTTTAATGTCTGCCCTCCTGGTCCCATTTCAGTGTTATTGCTGGTGTGTGCAACAAAGAAGCTAAAGAAGGCAGTTGCGCTTATTGTTTGGCTGCTGATGAGTGTTCAGGAAGTGCTCCTTTGCTGTGGATTTAAATATTATTTCACACATTTAGGAAGGTTCTTTAGAGACCGAGCAATGTATATGGGACAACTGAACAACCACCAGTAAAAATGCAAAAAAAAAAAATAATTATGGAAAATTACCTTATTGGAGGTTGGAGTCCACTATAAAGAAACTGATTTACTAAACTATATATATTGAAGTCTGTTGTGTTGGCATAGTCAATAAAAAAATATTTGTTTCATCAATTTAGAAGAACCAGGTTCCTCTGGACATGGACTTGTTTAAAAAAAAATAAAAGCAAACCAAAAAAAGAATATTTTCTAAGATATTCTTTTTTCTAAGAATATTAAGTAAATTTGCTTCACAGCAACAATGTTTCTTGATGATCACAAAAATTAGTTTTAGATTTATAAAATATTATAATAATTATTATTATGGGGGCTCACCACCCACAGGAACGCTGACAGTATGGAACAGGGACTGTGAACTGGTAACGGATAAGCAGATGAAGATGAATGAATGATTATAGTTCTCAACATTTAAACAGAAAGCCTCAAAGCAAGAATGGAGTGGTAGTTTAGTGGTGGACCAATTTTCAAAAAAAAAAAAAAAACAGATAGGTCTTATCTAAACCAGTCTGTCATCCTCCCCCCGCCTGTCTTCTGTACCGCCACTGTCATTCCTCTAACCTGTGTGTTATTCATTAGTCTATTAGTACAGTGTTCCCCCCATCCCCAGTGTCCTGGTTAAATGTCTCGTACTATTTTCAAGGACCGGTCGTTAGGTTATGGCAGATAAATACCCCTTATTGAAAGTAAATTTCCGGTGTTCTGAAATATTTTCCTACCCATAAAATCTTCCTACCCAAATTAATCGTGCATGCACCCAACAAGGGTTTCCCGAGTGCACCGAGTCCATAATTTTCTCCTACCAAGCCGATATAAAAGGTTGGAATCTTGTATCAATGCGTCATTTTGAGTTTATTGTTGTGAAAAAAAAATCCAAATCAAATATAGTTGCATTGTTGATGATGGAATCCTAGCCATTCTATTGGTCAGTTCTTTTGTTGATATGGGTATGGATCAAGTGGAAGTAATAGCCAGATGGGGCCAAAATGAAACATTATTTTTCGGCGGCCCGGCACCAATTCACCCGCTGGACCTGCACCAGTCCCCGGCCCAGTGGTTGGGGACCACTGTATTAGTATATACTGTTCATTCTTTATCTGCTCTCTTTTCATGCTAATACTGTTCTGTCTTCATGCTTCCTGTTTGGTGTTCATACCTTGGTGTTTATGCCTTATTGA
>JAFBJS010009627.1:53797-69164 GCA_016785265.1 Paraplagusia blochii | reverse complement strand
ACAGGAGGGGGAGATGACAGACAAACAAGGAAGCATTCTGTGTGGGACTGGACAGGGCAGAGACTGAGCTCTGTGTATCTGTTAGGCTGACAAAGCTGTGCAGCCGGGCAACTGTTGTCTTTACCCGGAAATAAAGCTCTGTGTTGAACTTTATCTGAGTGATTGGTGTTCAGAGGACTCACTGACTTCTACAGTGGCCTATACTAAAGGAACCCTCATAGTAAGGCCCAACCCCTCTAAGGAAGTTACATGAAAGAACAAAATTAACAAAAAACAATAATTTCGGAAACAGTGCGTGATTAATGACTGTCTCGGAAACAAATACAGCATTACTAACACTTCCCTAACCTAGCACTTCTATTAAGAAGTAAAACAGCTCCTCAAAAAAATATATTTCCTAACCAATTAAATAATATGTGTGCACAAGCATAGTATCAGGCAGCAAAAAAACTATACTTGTAGTCACCATGTCCTCAGGATATCAACGCCAGCTGTAAGAAGGACAGTTATTTTCTCCCACCACCCGGGTTTTCATCATCATCATGTTGATGTCCAGTGGTCGTGCTTCCAAAGTGGCGCTCTGCGAACTCACAGGCTTTGGCGTCTGTATAAACAGTCTCTGTACCATTATAAGTCACTTTCAGCTTCGCCGGGTATAGCAATCCTTATCGAATTCCAGGTTGATCTCGTAGAAGATCTCTGGCTAAGTTAAATTCAGCTCTGCACTTCTCCACCTCGGGAGTGAAGTCAGGGAATATATGGATGCCCTGTCCTTTGAAGGAAAACTCTTTCGCCTCCGCCGATCGTTTAAGCATCATTGTTACATACCGAAAGTAGTGAAGTCGCGGGGGGGTGATTGAATCACCTGCTGTCTCCTTCGTTCTCATAACCCTGTGTGCGCGGTCCACCAGCATGTCGTCTACCAATGATAGCGCGTTTTTCAGTCACAAATTTTCCAATGTCCATACCTCTTTCAGAGCCTTCTTTCAATCCCATGATCCTAATATTTTGTCTTTCTAGAACAGGCGTGGGCAAACTAAGGCCCAGGGGGTGGATGCAGCCCATTAGGCATTTCATCTGACCCGCCCAACTTGTACTTATTGTTATCCTTCTGCCTTTTCACTGCAAAGCCAGCATTTCCCCAATAGTGTCTCAAAGACGCTAAAAACATTTGAACATTTTGCCTTTATTCAATACCTTACTCATCATTTATCTTAGTTCCTACAAATACTCAGTCTTTCTGATCCTGACCTGCCCCGTAACTCAGATTTTAGTACCACCTGTGGCCCGCGAGTCAAAATAATTGCCCTGGCCTGTTCTAGAACGTCCCTCCAAATCGCAGGGATATAAAATCAGCTTGAATCTCCGATTGGAAGGCAGAAAGTTCTCCCCTAATAGTAGAAGCCATCTTCACAATTCGACTGTCAATGGTCTGACATATTTCAGTTTTAGTAGATTGAAGCTCAGTGCGCAGTGAGTTAATAGCTTCCAGGATTGTAGATTGCCCCGCCATGGAGATGTTAGCTTCTTGTGGCTCCGTAACATTAGCTCCTTCTTTTCTTTATATTCTGTCCAACACTAGACATTTCTTGTTTACATCAAATGCTGCACAAATTATCATAGGACTGTTTCAGACAGAATGGTAAAAAAGATTTTTTTTCATAACTTATATTGAAGTAGTGTGTTTGTGTTGTAAATGGTTATTTATAGAATGCATTTAGTCTGTTATCACACTGATTCATGGGAAATTAGCTGCCTATATTGGTATCAGTTCATATCGGCATTGAAAATTAAGTGTTTGGGCAACATCGGTTAATATTGGTATCGGTGTCTGTGAAAATTCTCATTCATCCAGGTCATGATATCCAAAAAGGGTTTAGTTGTAAGCAACTGGACTTCTTCTTGGAGTTGAAAGACGCTTCATTCCTCAACTGAAGAACTTCATCAGTTTCTGGTTATTGTTGGAGGGAACTCTAGTAGTTATACTATACTAGTAATACTACTCTAGACCACTTCCTTCACCACTGGACAAAGGTGTGAAGTGTTGTTTTGATCACACCTTTTTAGACAGAAACTGCTCCTGATGTTAATGAGCAGTTTTCTTGTCACATGTCCAGATGTGAATGGGAGTAGTTGTCACACTGATGAGCAGTTAAACTTCCTAGGATGGGATCTCAAAGCAAAATGGTATGTAGCAGACAGTTGATGACGCATTTTTTACAGCTCCATGGTCGCTTATCATTCAAAGGGGGGATTAGGGATCTTTGGCTAAACAGAGGGTTAGTCCTTTACCAATCACAGGCCAGATAAATGACATTTTCTTAATCACAGCAGAATCATAAAGTACTTGACCCATCAGAGAGAAGGTCACTGGTTTCTGACCAATAAAATAATAACAATAATAATACATCAGATTTCTTATAGCGCTTTTCATGCTACTCAAACCACTCATTCTTCTTTTGGCTCTCGAAGAAGGCAGACGCTTTTCCTTTGCTCCCTCCTTGCCCTTATCTGCCCTGCTGCTCCTCTATGTCTTGTACTGTCTTTGTCTAACTATCTTGGAGCCTCTCTCTGCACTCATCTCCGAACACCAAAATGATGGATCTGGTCAGCTGGTCTCTCGACGCAATTGACAAATTTTCTCAACTATGAGAATGGGAATAGGGGATCCCGCCTGCCCTGATGGAACGTTCCCTGGCGGCTACACGTTGGACTCCTGGGAGAAGTGGAGGATCGTGCGCCTGTCTGCGATTTCCGTGGAGGATGTCGAAGATGTATACCTATTCGGATTAATGATGATAGGTTTTCTGCTGATTGGCCTGGGCAGTTTCCTCAATCATCGCTGGACAAGAAAGGAAAGGGTGAAGCAGCAATTGGAGTTCAACAAGCTTCTGGCCCTGAATGAAGGAATGTGCAGGGCTATCAACACTCTGATGGGTGAGCTCAACCGTAAACTGGATGCGGTTCCGGAACACTTTCGCGTGGTGGGTACCAACTTGGAGAAGTTGTCAGCTCGGCTCGGCTGAATCTGGCCACCGAATTCGGACATATTGAAGCAAGCCACAGAGAGACTCAGAGAGACTCATGGGCAGACAGAAAAATTCCAGAGTCGCCCTGTCCCAAAACAATCTACTATCTTCATTGGCTCCCAGACATAAGCAGCCTTCAAGGACGCTCATTCTCCACTCTCCTGGATGTTTCTGCAGACAAGAATGCTCCTACCCTCCCCCCTTTTTGGAACATTTACCCTACCCCAAACTCAACGCCTTCTTTGGCCCCCCACCATCATGATCACGCCCCCTTGCGGCGTGATCATGATGGTCGAGGACAGCGCAGTTTTGCAGCAGTCCTCCCATCCGTGATTGTGCTGTGACCTCCCTCCCCCACATCCCTTCCCTTATCCACATGTGCAGGTGTCTGAGTCTTGTTACAGTGTTTTGATTGTGCTTAATGCTGAGGGTTTTTTTATCTAATCCCACACTGTGCTCCCCCCGCGGAACCTAGTTCTCCTTGGCGTTAGGCTTGGAGTCAGTTGTTTTTCATCTAAATAAGCGTGCGCCGTTCAGTGGCTGCACCTGGCCTTCCTGTTCCTGTCCTTCCTTGCCATTATTTGTACTGTTGTGTCATTCTGTGTTCTCTGGTACGGGTTGTAACCGAATGCAATTTCGTTGTAACTTGTTACAATGACAAATAAAGACCAACCAACCAACCAACCAAAGACGCTTTAAATACACACACGAAAAAACATTGGGAGTTGGCAGGAGTCAGTTGTGAAATGCAGTTTTAAATTAATGGGTCTTTAGATGGCTCTTGGAGGATAGAGTGTCCAAGTTGCGGCTGGTCAGAGGCAGGTAGTTCCAGAGGGCAAAAGCTCTGTCTCCAATTGTTTTGTATTTGGTTTTAGTGATGGATTCGAGGAGGTTGGCGTAGTCAGAGCATAGTCGTCGTGTGGGGGCATGGCAGTGGAGGAGTTCAGACAAATATGGGTGCAAGGTTGTGGAGGGCCTTGTAAGTTATGAGGAGGATCCTAAAGTGTATTTGTTTTTTGATGGGAAGTATACATGTGAGTTTGGAGAGGACGTCAGGAAAAATGGTTTTGGTAGCATTTTAAAGCTGTGTATCATCAGCATAGCAGTGGAGTTGAAGGCCATGGTGGGAGATGATGTGTCCAAGTGGAAGCATGTACAGGATGAAGAGAATGTGACCCAGGACTGAACCTTGAGGAACTCCATGTGCAACGGGGGTGATATGAGATTAATGTTGGTTGATGCTGATATAGTGGGATCAATCAGATAGGTAGGATTTGAACCAGGAGAGGATGGTGTTGGTGATGCTAATGGATTCCAAACAGTTTCAAAGTATAGAGTGATTTACTGTGTCAAAAGCAGCACTGAGGTAAAGGAGGAGGAGAATGGTTAACGATTTTGAGAGCCGTTTCCGTGCTATGGTGCCTGCGAAAGCCAGATTGGAATGTTTTGTATAGGTTATTTGAGAGTAGGTGGGTCTTAAGTTGAGTTGCAACAGATGGGTCTGTAGTTATTGGGATCATCAGGGTTGAGGCTAGGTAGTGATGGGTCAATGAGTCTTCGTGAAATGTTTCGACACATTGCAAAACTGTATTGATGCTGTGGCGAAACTGTGTCACTGAATACTGACACCTGAACATATATCATAACATGAAAATGAAAGTTAATGTGTTGTGAATAAGGATGCTTGTGGACTATTATTCATAAAAGAAGTTTCTCCTACGTCTTTTTATTTATTTTTTATTATAATTACTTTGCCAATTGCAGAAAACACCCACTCACACAGGGCACAGATGAGGCCGAGTTACAGAGAAATAGGAGGGACAACTGGTAAAGTTTGACAAACAACAAGGATATACATTTATTTTCCGATATGAGATCAAAATGGCGGAAACGTTTTCCTAGGGGCTGCACCATAATTCAATCAGTGTATACATACTTACATACATACATATATATATATATATATATATATATATCTATATATGGTGGTTCGTGAACAAGGTCTGTCTATTCTCCCCAGCTATCGGGCTGTGAATCTTCACACCCCTAGGTAAAAGAGTTTAGTCAGGCAACTGGACGTTCAGTTTTTTGGAAAACGTTTCACCTCTCATCCAAGAGGCTTCTTCAGTTCTAACTGTTAGTGGGGAGTACAGAAGTTATATGCTGTGAGTGGGGAGGAAGAGGTGTTTCAAGTGCCTCCTGTTGGGTGCACCTGGGGATACCTGTGAAGTGTGGTACCAGTCGTTGGGTGGGTATTGATGGGTCGTTACCGTCATTGTTGGAGTGGTTTTGGTCACACGGAGCTTGTTAATATGCGAAACTGGTTGATGAGAGTGGAATCTTTTGGGTATTGTTCCCAAGAGGGCTTTGTAGGTGGGTGAGAGGTTATGTCTCAAACCACCACCTCTGTTAAGGGATGGTTTTTCCAGGTTGACAAAAATGGCTTCTTTAACAACTCTCTCAAACCATCTGTCTTCTCTGGCCAAGATCTGAACATCTTGGTCCTTAAAACAGTGATTGGTAGCCTTTAGGTGTAAGTGAACGGCTGAGTCCTGACCTGAGGTGTTGGCCCTTCTATGTTGGGCCATGCGTCTGTGTAATGGCTGCTTGGTTTCCCCAATGTAAAGGTCCGAACACTCCTCGCTGCACTGAATGGCATAAACCACGTTGTCCAGCTTGTGTCTTGGAATCTTGTCTTTGGGATGAACCAGTTTCTGTCTCAGGGTGTTGCCAGGTTTGAAATGCGTACGCATCTGATATTGATTAAAAATTTGTCTGAGTTTCTCAGAGAAACACAAGCTGGACAACGATGACGGTAACGACCCATCAATACCCACCCAACGACTGGTATCACACTTCACAGGTCCACCCAACAGGAGGGACTTGAAACACCCCTTCCTCCCCACTCACAGCATATAACTTCTGTACTCCCCACCAACAGTTAGAACTGAAGAAGCCTCTTGGATGAGAAGTGAAACGTTTTCCAAAAAACTAAACGTCCAGTTGCCTAACTAAACTCTTTTACCTTGACCATGACCTGGATGACTGAGAACCTGCATCGACAAATTCACACCCCTAACAATCCAAGTTAAATATCAATTCACAGGCTACAATCCGATTCGGAACGATTCGTAAAAAATATTCGATCGATCCAGTACGACTCCCATTAGGTTCAGTTCTATTCTATATACAGTTGCTAGTCTTTTTTAGTTTTAGTGTAGCTTATTTGAAAGGGGAAAATGGATTTTCATAAACATATGATTACACATGGTTAAATAAAAAAGAATTAGCCAAAGCCTAAAATATCATCTGTTGTCCCCTGGCCATGATGTTAAAATGCAAGAACCACACAATAAATATACAATAAAAATAAATTTGCAAACACTTTTATACAGTTATAAAATGTTTTTTGGCTTCATCCGGCATCCCATTTTTTTTGCATGAAGAAAGATTTAACTTGATTTTTTTTTACATAATTTGTCATAATGGCCTATATTGACAAATAAGGAGAGCTGTAAATGTTATATTAACCCAAGATATTTATACTGATTGAATATTTGAATTGTATCTACATTAACAAGTATATAAGAATCAGGTGACATTCTACTTATTTTACATGCCTACAGTTTTAGAAAGGTTTACCAATAGACAGATTCTCTTATTACCTTGGACCTTGCTGAATTATTGGCGAAACACGGTTGGAAAAACCTTGCGAATTTTATCCTGTCCGCTCTTCTGACTACTGGCCATTCCTGCCCTGTCAGCGTAACCGTTATCGACACCCAGTCATCAGTCCCATTCTGCCGTCTCATCGGGGACTGCTAAGGTTTGTTGTACCTCCAATGTATTCAATAGTTGCTCTATAGCGTTGTCATATTGCGTTGCTTTTACCTATCTTCCCATCCTTCTTGAACAAAACAATTGATGTCCAAACCTTCGATTTTTAATAAGAAACACTGTAAATATCATCTGTGTGAACTTCAATCAAATCAGCTGATGTCACAGTTCACACACCCCAAGTGAAACAAAGAGGCCCTGGACAAAATTCTGACTCAGATGAAGGCCCTAGAATGAGTGGTCGACAAAAGAAAAACCAACTCCCCAACTCACAGACTCCTTGTTTGTAAATAGTGTAGTACTGTTGTATTATTATTATCAGTATTATTGTAATTCTGGGGTTACTGTTACCCAAATAACACCATTGATTTACCTAATTTACTTCCTCTGTTCTCTTCAGGAAGTCTGCCACGGTGAATAATCTTCAAAAAAACTTCAAAGACATATAAGACAAATTAAAACATTTTAAGAAGGGAATGTATGTGTGCGGAGTTGGTAATATTTTACAATTGTTCAATCAAATTGTTTATATTGAAGTGTTGGTAATAGCTTTCGCGTATTATAATTACTGTGTTAAAATGTGATTGTGGTTTGGGTGTGCCTCAGGATTTTGTAAACATAAAAAATGTGCCGGCGCTCAAAAAAGGTTGGAAAATCACTGGTGTAGGTCACCGATCGATAACCCATCCAATAGGGCTGGGCGGTATACAGTTGGCACTGTTTTACTGGTAATTTTTATTTTTATGATATGAATTTTGCATTTACCCCCATACCGGTGTGTGCACATATGTTGGGAACACGATAACACACTCATTCCAAAAAAGGAGCGGTGTCTGTCGTGTGGAGGTACTTTGGTTTTGAGAAATCTGACCCGGACCAAACATGCATAATATGCAAATGTTATCGAGCTACTGTTTTAGCCGCAGGAGGCAACATAAGCAATTTGCTTCACCACCTCTGCCACAATCATATCCTGGACCACGAAGATTGCATGAAAGTAAAATCTGCATCTTCTCCCCAGTCTCTGCGTAACGTTGGCACTGCAGCACAAAACACTACACAGACGTTCCTGGTAGGCGCGTTTGCTAAAGGGGTCATCTAAGACAAGAAAAGCAAACGGTGGAATGATATTACCAATTCTATCACACTCCACTTAGCCAAACACATGCACCACAGCCTTTAAATTTACTTTTTATTATTCGTTTAAAGTTGTGTATTGTTTCTATGGTACAGAATAAGCCTACTAGCTAAGTTGCACTTATGTATTTGATTTGAATACAGTGCACTGCTCCTGGATTCGAGCAATACTATAACTTATGCAAGTTGCATATTTTTTGTTTACCTTTACTATTTGTTTAAATGTATGTAGGCCTTAACACCTCAATAAAGTCTGTATGGATGCATCTTGTTTAAGAAGGTGTGGTTGTTTCTGAAATATTCACTTTGCAGTCACAGGGGGCACATCTCTCTTACATTGCAGTCATCTTTAAATGATGTTTTCAAGTTGTGCAATAACGAATTCTGTAATTTTACTGCAACTGTCTGGGTCATTCATTCTGATTTCTGCACCTCAGTACAATTATGAGTGCCTGACACTCAATTCTTTGTGAACAGCAACATTTTGTGGGACCATTAAAACCAGGGTTAATAACTATTAACCATAATTATTTTCTAAACAATAGGAATTGGGGTTAACACGTAAACATCCACGTAAAAAAACGATACCGTCAAATACCGTGATACCATGATAATTTTTAAAAATACCGTGATATCAATTTTTGGTCAGTGATCCTGGACGAATCAGTGGCTAGGTGAGTGATCTGCAAAATTTGTGATTTTTGACAATCACAGGAAAGGTTAGTGATCTTTTTGTCTGTCCCGGACAAAAACAGAATATGAGGTCATAATGGAGGTAAGGGCAGGATAATGTAAATTTTGGAGATATTTACATTATCCTATTAACTTATAGTGTTGATTGTTTAAAATACCATGGCCAGCATACATACAGAAGTTTAGGTCCTGAAAAAGGTAATGGTGTGTAATGTAAGAATCTTGAAATTTATATTCTTTAATAATTTTTTGTTATTTTTAATCTTGTCTTTAATATTTATTTTTATTTATATATAATTATTATACCGCTAATTATTTTAGAGATATTTTCTATGTTTTCGGTTTATACAGTGTGCCGCCTTTCAAAATGTTTTCTAG
The DNA here is from genome assembly GCA_016785265.1 of Paraplagusia blochii. Lineage (NCBI taxonomy): Eukaryota > Metazoa > Chordata > Actinopteri > Pleuronectiformes > Cynoglossidae > Paraplagusia > Paraplagusia blochii. The sequence goes on along the minus strand of JAFBJS010009627.1, from coordinate 60,090 downwards.
GATATATACAAATAAATATTGCAAACAATAACTGAAATATATGTTGTTTAATTTTACCATGTGAAATTAATAACTCTATGTTGAATAGATTTCAGTGTTCCGAAATGGCCTTCTCTTGTTCTGAAAAGCATGATTCCGACACTGCATCATTTTAGAGGTATTTTCAATGTTTTCGTCTCAATTATTGTGTTGACTTCTAAAATGTGTTTTCTAGCATATATACAAATAAATATTGCAAACAATAATTGAAAAATATCTTTATTTGTTTTACCATGCAGAAGTAATAACTTTATGTTGAATTGTTTCCAGTGTTCTGAAATGGGCTTCTCTCGGTCTGAAAAGCACGATTCCGACACTGCATCATTTCAGAGGTGTTTTTTTATGTTTTGGGCTAATTCATTGTGCCGACATTCAAAAGGTTTTGGTAGCATATTAAATATTAAATTTGCAAATAACATCTGAAAATAATATATTCATGTTAAAGTTTTAAAAGTAATAACTTTATGTTGAATTGTTTCCAGTTTTCCGAAATGGGCTTCTCTTGGTCTGAAAAGCCTGATTCCGACACTGCATCATTTCAGAGGAATTTTTTATTTTTTCGGCCTTGTGCCAACTTTCAAAATGTTTTGGTAGCATATGAAATATTAAATCTACAAATAATATTTAAAAATAATACATTTATGTTAACGTTTTAAAAGTAATAACTTAATGTTGAATCGATTCCAGTGTTCTGAAATGTGCTTCTCCCGGTCTGAAAAGCAGGATTTCGACACTGCATCATTTCAGAAGTATTTTCTATGTTTTCATCTTAATCATTGTGTTGCCTTCCAAAATGTGTTTTCTAGAACATATACAAATAAATATTGCTAACAATAACTGAAAAATGTCTTTATTTGTTTTACCTTGTAGAAGTAATAACTTTATGATTAATTGATTCCAGTGTTCGGAAATGGATTTCTCTTTTCCTGAAAAGCATGATTCAGACACTGCATAATTTCAGAGGTATTTTTTATGTTTTTCGGCTTATTCATTGTGCCGCCCTTCAAAATGGTTTCCTAGCTTGATATTGTTAAATATTGCAAAGAATAAATGGGAAATATATTTTAATTTTTAACCTTTAAAAGTAATAATTTAATGATTATTTGATTCCAGTGTTCGGAAATTGGTTTCTCTCGTTCTGAAAAGCACGATTCCGACACTGCATTATTTTAGAGGTATTATCTATGTTTTCAGTTTATACAGTGTGCCGCCTTTTAAAATGTTTCTAGCATATATACAAATAAATATTGCAAACAATAACTGAAAAATGTCTTTATTTGTTTACCTTGTACAAGTATGTTGAACTGTTTCCAGTGTTCCGGAATGGTCTTCTCTCTGGAGGAAGTGTCTAGGGAGAGGGAAGTTTTGGTATCCCTCCTCCAAATGATGCCCCCGCGACCCGGCTCCGGATAAGCGGATGAAGATGAATGAATGGATATTATTAAACATTAAAACCAATAACCGGGTAATGTGTTTTAAAGTTTCGCCTTGTAAAGTTACTTTTAGAAGGAAATTCATATTTTCAAATGTTTTTTGTAATGTTTAATTATATTGTGGCTAGAAAAACACTTTTTAAAAGGCGGCACAATGTATAAGCCGAAAACATAAAAAATATCTCTGACCTCTTTTACAAGGTAAAAATTAAAAACACATTTCCCAGTTATTATTTGTATCATTAAACTATATCTCGGCTAGAAAAACACAGTTTGAAAGATAGCACACTCCATAGGCCAAAAACATAGAAAATACCTGAATCGTGCTTTTCTGACCGAGAGCAGCCCATTTCGGAACACTGGAATCAATTCAACATAGAGCTATTACTTTTGCAAGGTAAAAATAATAACACATTTCCCGGTTCATATTTGTATTATATGTCGGCTAGAAAAAGACATTTTGAAAGGCGGCACACTGTATAAGCCGAACACAGAAAATACCTCTGAAATGATGCAGTGTCTGAATCGTGCTTTTCAGACCGAGAGAAGGCCATTTCGGAACACTGGAAAAATTCAACATATAGTTATTATTTTTATATAGTTAAACAAATAAAGATATTTTTCATTTATTGTTTGAAGTATTTATTTGTATATATGCAAAATACCACATTTAGAAAGGCGGCACAATGTAAAAGCCGAAAACATAAAAAATACCTCTGAAATGATGCAGTCTCAGAATCGTGCTTTTCAGAACGAGAGAAACCCATTTCGGAACACTGGAATCAATTAAACATAAAGTTATTACTTTTACGTGGTAAAACAAATAAAGATATTTTTCAATTATTGTTCGCAATATTTAATTGTACATATGCAAAATAACACATTCGAAAAGACGGCACACTCTATAAGCCGAAAACATAGAAGATATCACTGAAATGATGCAGTGTCAGAATCGTGCTTTCCAGACTGAGCACTGAGCACACATTTCGGAGCACTGGAATCATTTCAACATAAAGTTATTACTTTTACAGAGTAAATAAAAGAAAAACATTTTTCAGTTTTTGTTTGCAATATTTAATTGTACATGTGCTAGAAAACACATTTTGAAAGGCTGCACACTGTATAAGCCGAAAATATTGAAAATACCATTGAAATGATGCATATATCGGAATCGGGATTTTCACACAAAGAAAAGACAATTCCAGAACACGGGAATCAATTCAACATAAAGTAAATAAATAGATATTTTCCATATTTGAATTGCTTCTTCTAATCATTATTCTGGGAATAGTAAAAGCTTCAAGTGTAAATCAGGAGAGATGGTCAGAATTTAGTGCCTAAAACACAAAAAGTCTAACCAACCATCCAATGCAAACAACTGTTTTATAATGATGTGTGTATGCAACAAAACAATACCAAACAATTGTGTTGTGTTTATTGAATATAATTACTTACCAGATATGCAAGCACTTTTCGAGCCTTCCAACAGAACCACCGCAAACCAAGATTGCAGTACACTTTCGGTGGGCTGAACGCAGTGACAATCTTCCATTGCTTCTTGAATCTCCTGATGGAAACTGTAAAAAATGAATAGCCCACAGTGAGATATGACTAGTTCTGAACTTGATTCAAAATAAAACTGTTGTCTTTTTGTATATTTAAGCGTTGTTTAGGATACTTAAGTGTTTTGAATTTATAGGATTTATTCACTTTGTTAAGAATGGTTGAGCTCAGTATCCAAAAGTCATAACTGAGGGATAATAGTATGCATAAATAAAGTTAAAGAAGTGAAATGATCAAATTTTTATTGTAGTTTTATGATGATGATGGTTAGAATAATATAACAGAAAAATTAAGTGATGATTAATATGATGATTTATAAAAAAAGGTGAAATGATCAAATGTTTATTGTTGTTTTATGATGATGATGGTTAAATGATATGACAGAAAAATAAATGTTACGGATAATATTTTGATTCTTAAAAAAAAAGGTGAAATGATAAAATGATGAGGCATGAAACAGGTCTGGAGGACAGGGCATGGAAAAAACCCAACATGGCCTGATGGGGGAATGACCAATAAGCGATGGTAACGTAAAATCAAAGAGAGAAATAGAGGGAGAGAGAGGAGAGAAAATGCATGAATATAGGTGTAGGAGTCTGGAAAACTTCAGTTCGTGCATCGCCCAGTCCCTGGACGAAGGATGGACTCACTTCCTGGCATCAGGACCCTGCTTACCTTCGGAGAAGACTCTCATCTCTCTTAGACAGTTTAGATAGAAAGTATTGGACAACCCAGAGATAGTTAGACTAGGGGAAAGAAAGAAGACAGGAAGAAGAAGAGGACTTCCATCCACCTGTGAAAAAGACTCTTCTTTTTCTTCAGACTAGATAAAGATTTGGACCATAGAAATAGTTAGGTTGACGGGAAGAACGAAGGTAAGAAAATTCTCGTTTATTATCAGAAATGTGTGTGGTCGCATAGTGCACCACGGGTACTTGGGCTACTCACTGCAGTGTGCTAGTGATGGCAGCGGGGCGGACACCCAGAGGGACGACAGTTAGAGGCCAGAGTGAATCACCTCGCCCACTGAGGGAGGACAAGAAGGAGCGAAGCGAGGAGCACTCCCCTCGTACTAAGGGGGAGGGGGGGTCAGGGGGGAGTAGTCGCCCGAACAGGGACTTGAGATAATTAAATAGGGAAACAAGAGATAAGTGGCTTCACAAAATAAAACAGCACGAGACCAAGTGGCTGCCAGTGAAGATATCTTGGAGGGATTCCCTGAGGCTGTGACGTCCCAGGAGAGGACAGCAGCAGGAAGCCAAGAGAGTGGCTGGGAGCGAGGTCTACTGAGGTCGCCTTAACCTAGAGTTAAATCGTAACTCACAGCAACCGCAGAGGCTGGTGAGTTAAGATAGTTGCACAGATCACAGAGAAGTGAGAACATACAGAGGTGAGAACCCACACAGATGTGAGTGCAGAGTAGCCAGAACATTATTACCAGAGTCCATAGATGGCGCCAAAGAAGTTGGGGAAGCAACAGAGAGACGTCCCATATTGGTAATGGAAGACGGAAAAGAGATGAAATGTATAATAGTCCCATTAGTACGGTGGCCCTGAGGTGCAAAACACTTTTACAAATACAAAAACAAAATTACATTTCAGAAAACAAATTTACAATTAAGAGAACAAATTTACAAACTCTGAAACTCCACATGTCTGACCAAGTGATGTTCCTGGTCGTTATTCCCTCCCAGGTTGTCCAGCTTCCTTGCCGACCCTGCGACACGGCTTTGATCTTGTAGCGATCTTCCTCCAACCTCGTCACCTCCGCCACCACCATCTCCTTCCTTTCCTTCTTATTGGCCTTGGACCAGTAGCGTGGTGCATCTCCCCAACCTAGCCCTGCTCTACTTACCTGGACTCTGCCCATGATCTCCTGATGTTGCAGCCGGCTAATTGCTTGGTCAACCTCGGTCTGGGCATTCCACTTACGACCAGTCAGCACCTTGGCGTTAGCGTTCCTTACTGATTCGTCTGTGGACTCCCTAAGCTCGAGAACCAGCCTGGTCTTCTCTTGCATGTAGCCAAGCTGTAGAGACTTCAGTGGTAGCTGCAGTGCGTTTTTTCCAAAGAGGCCAGTATTCGATAAGCACCGTGGCAGTCCCAACCACTTTCGGATGAATGCGTTGGCTTTCCCATCCATCTTACTCACGGTCGATGAGGGGATCTCACTCATCTTTAGGGGCCACATTACTCCTGTCTCTTATACACATCTAGATGTGTATAAGAGACAGTCTTCTTGGAGTTGAAAGAGGTTTCATTCCTCAACTGCAGAACTTCCTTTCTTGGATTGCGAGGTATCGGTTGGAGAAAATGGAGACCTGGTCACAGAGGTCTACAGGAAACCTAGACATACTGACCAGTACCTACTCTTTCAGGATTATACAGGAAGGTGTTATTTCCTAGATGTGTATAAGAGACAGGCCAAGGCAAGAGCAGCGATTCTCATCGAGCTCACTGTGCCTATGGAGGAGGGGATCGAGGTCGCCTTTGAACGCAAGAAGGCCAGGTATTCAGAGTTGGCTGCTGAATGCCGGGAGGCTGGTTGGAAAACCACTGTCTACCCAGTGGAGGTTGGATGCCGAGGCTTCACTGGATTGTCAACCACACGCCTCTTGAGGGATGTGGGACTCACCGGAAGAAGACTCAGGAAGGCAACAAAGGGCCTAGCAGAAGAGGCTGAAAAAGGGAGCTTTTGGCTCTGGCTCAGGAGGAAGGACAAAACTTGGGGAAGGAACAACTAACCCCAGACAACAGCCGCAGGGGGCGACACCTATCAGCTGCAGGGGGTGAGAGGGAGACGTCCCTCTCACTGCTCCGCCACCAGGAGACGTACCGGAATTAAAGGAGCGAAACGTTGACGAATGGTGGTTTCCCGGCTGATGACCCTGCAGTTGACCCATGGGCAACGGAGGAGGTGCGACCGGCAGCAATGCCCAGCAGGAAATAACACCTTCCTGTATAATCCTGCAGGGCCAGGTTACCAAACACGGGTTTCTATGTGGGGACCAGGAACGGAAGAGCCCTCACAGTCATTAGAAGCCCCAAGATGGACAAGGTGAAGAACTCTGATGGTGAAGAGTGGATGAGATGGTGGACAGATATTTTGGAAAAGTATTCTGGACAAAGAGATGGGTTATACAGTCCTAGAGCAGAATATGATGCAGTTGTAAATTTGATGGCCAAAGTATCAGGTGTGATTGTGAATATATATCTGTATATATATATATATATATATATATATATATATATATATAT
>JAFBJS010009627.1:28662-53728 GCA_016785265.1 Paraplagusia blochii | reverse complement strand
CGGGGAGACGAAATAGATGAGTAGTGTAGTAGAACTACAGTCCCGGTTCAGTGAGCAAGACGAGGAAGATCAGGAGGAAGAAGAAGCCAAAGAAGACCCAGAAGAAGAAATGTCAAGAAAGAAGAAACCTTTCGTTTTGAAACGAAACGAAACGAAAGGTTTCTTCAAGAAAGAAGAAACCTTTCGTTTCTTCTTTCAACCTTATGCACTCAGATCAGTATCATCACCATTAGACCGTAGCGATGTAACTATGTATACACCGCAACAAAAAACCACAACAAAAAAACGAAATCCAGAGAAAGGAAGAGAGCGCTATTCTGACTTAGAACAGATGAGACAGCTATAGGGGGGAGAAAACTGTTGGTCTGATAGTGTAGACACACAGGTTGGAGAAAAAAAGAAAACACACAGAAGGCCCAAAGACAACGAGGAGGAAGAATGGAGGCCTGCTCTAACGCCGATGCTAAATGTTAAAAAAATAACTGAACAGGGAATCTATCATCTAGAGGGAGAGTTAGAAGATGTAGGGACAGACACCCTGATAGCTTTCGCTAATAGTATGTCGAAGATTCTTAATACGAAATTCAGTAATGGACTGAAAGAAGCGGCTGGAAGAAACTGGGAAGATGGGGAAAGCAGATGTCAAAATACATCTGGCTAAGGGAGAAGTAGTAAAATTGCCATTGAGTATGGAAAAACATAATCTGGGTGATTGAACCTTATGATCTAATAACACCTGAAGACTTCATTGAAATACATGGAAGAACTAATAGTTCCCTGCCCTGGAGGACGAGAGTGGAAAGCTTGAAAAGCAGCAAGGTGTGTCTGACTAAACCTTTACAATCACAACAGCATAGAGAGTGATCTTTTTCACACAGGGAAAATCGGACTTGGAAAAATACTTGAAGCAACTTGTCTGGCACATTTTAAGAACAACTATGGAGACTTAGGCCCCAAATATGCACACAAAATTGAGAAGTTACCACAGTGCTTGAAGCTTCAATGAAAGAAGAAAAGTAAAAAAGGCTAAAATAGTAACTGACAGCTTTTACTGTGCACAAGCTCTCAAAGAAGATCTGTCAATATGGGAGAAGAATGGATTTGAAGGAGCAAAAGGAAGAACGACAGCGCATCAAGAATTATGGGCTAAAACAGCTGAGTTCTAGGACTTAGAAGTAATTCACTAGAAAGCCCATGCCAAAGGAGGAACACATTGGCATGGAAAAGATGAGGTTGATCGCTATGTGCAGCAGCAATGTATCATCCTCATTTATATCGGAGTGGAGGCTGTGCGCGAGGACCTAGGACAGGGGTATTCAACTAAAACGCCAAGAGGTCCAGTCAGAAAAATATTATTCAAATAAAGGTCCGGAACATTATGTCCAACTTGCCAGAGTGTTATGTATACTATAATATTATATAATATATATATGTTGCAGTAGTATTAACATCATCAAATAAAGCTCTTAAGAGATATCAGGTGTAGCAACAGCTTATATAATTTTTCTTTAACACACCTTGTCACAACAATCTCAACCACTTTAACAATACAAATCATAACAAATCAACAATTAACAATTAAACACTTTTAGTTTCTCTGAACTCGCTTCCCTTGTCTCCCTTGACTCTCTCTCCACGTCTCCGTCTGTGGCGGCTGTTTCTCTCCCTCTCACTCTGCCTGCCGCTGTTAACTGCCGAGAATGCCGAGAGTTGATTGGCTGAAAAGCACCACGTGGGATAATTTAACCTGTACACGATTGGTCAGTTTATTTCCTGATACCGGCACAGCTTTTCCTGTGTTTACAATGGCGTTGGTCGTAAACACTGAAAAGCTGCGCACCTAAAAACTGTTAAATACGTCTGCTGTATGAATAGATTATAGATCCGGTTCCATACAGGATTACCCCTGGGTCTGGACCCGGACCGCGGTCCGCCAGTTAGTGACCCCTGACCTAGGACATGCTGGCTCCTCACCCACACGGCGGGGATTGGAAGAGCTGGGGGTTTGGATCCCTGAAAGTGTTTGTAAAGTCATGACAGTCTGCATGACAGGTGTAAAATATAGTGCAGATAGAAAAGCACAGAAAACACCGGGAGAAATACTGAAATTATGAGCTGATCAGCATCGTACAAGAAATCCTAGGTGAGGACACTGTAGGATTAAAAAGAAGAGGGATCCAAGGAGTGGAACAGCCACATGCTTTGTGCTTAATAATACAGAAATGAGAAAATTAAGTCTCAAACCAGTGAAGGTGGTAGACTGCAACGTCTGTGGAAGGTGTAGACTACACTAGCCCCCAAGAATGGTTTTCATAGCCTATTGGGTTTTCAGACCAGATGACAAAGAATCTCAGGCCTGTAAATGTGTTTTTGGAATGAAATTAGATTAATCGAGTGTTTGCCATGCATGACCGCTTTGGCAACGGGTCAAATCATTAGATTCATTGTGACAGTGCGTATGCTCATGGTGCCGTAAAGAGGCATATTCTCACTGGGAGCAGAAGTGGCAGCGCTGTCATATGGAGAAAGAGAAGGAGAACAGCCGGAGAGTGACACTGGAGGGGGAAGAGAAGCTGATAACAAAACAGCTGATAGAGCGGCTGCAGCTGACAGAGGGGAAAGAACTAAGTTTATGTTTTCTTTCCGCAGGAGAGCCACAGACAGCTAAGACGAGAGGAAGATGGCAGAGCCAGATCCTCTTGTTCGAAAAAACCAAAAATATCGACGAAGATATGCCCCAATTGGTTATGCTGATAATGCTGCAGTTCCGGATTACACTTCCTTACCTGCTCGACTTCCTCGCTACAGAGCGAATGGGCAGAAGGTTCCAGCATTAACCTCCACATTATTACAATAATGCAGAAATGGTCTTCGTGGATCGGGGGCTATCTGATCTGGACTAACAGCAAACGTATGTATGACTGGATGAAGGGATGTGAACTTGACCCAGATCGCTTCATAATGGTAGTTTAGATAGAAAGAACTGGACAATTCAGAGAAAGTTAGACTGGATGAAGGAAGGAAGACAAAGAAGATGAAGAAAAGACTTCCATCCACCTGTGAAGAGGACCATCACTTATCTTCCGTTTAGATAGGAAGGATTGGACAACCCAGAGATAGTTAGACTAGAGGTAGGAAAGAAGACCAAGAAGAAGAAGAAAAGACTTCTATCCACCTGTGAAGAGGACTCTTATTTTTCTTCAGACTAGATAGTGATTGGACCATAGAAATAGTTAGGTTGACGGGAAAAACGGAGGTAAGAAAACTTAACTTGTTTATTATCAGAGATTACTTGTGTCTGACCCAGAAAAATTAGATAGAAAGAATTCGAAAGAACAGGAGTAGTTAGGTTGAAGGATAGAAAAGAAGACAAATAAAACTTTCATCCACACTCGGAGAAGACCCTTCTCTAGCTTAGGTAGTCGGAAGGATAGAAAAGAAAACGAAGAGAACTTTCGTCCACCCATGGAGAAGACTCCCATCTCTCTTAAAGGAGATAGAGATAATTAAACGGGATGGAATAGTTAGACAGGAGGAAAGAAAAGAAGACTTTTAAAAAAGAAAACTTTTATCCACCATCGAAGAAGACTCCAATTTAGCTTAGGAAAATAAGACAAAATGCAATGAACAGAATAGAAATAGTTAGTCGGGAGGAAAGAAGAGGAGAAGAAGAGATCTTTTATCCACCCTTGGAAAAGACTCTTATCTATCTTAGAAAAATTAGACAAAAGGAATTGAACCGAACAGGAAAAGTTAGATCGAGGGAAGGGAGAGAAAACAGGTATTATTAGACGGATAAGAAGAAGAGGATCGTGGATTGCAACGGGCAGAAGAAGAAAACAACCTCTCATTCATCTTTGAACCAAAGAGAGTCCCAGCCGGAATCAGTTAATCGTTAGATAGTAAGGGAAAAAAGAATTGGAATTGCGCTCTCTCCCTCACTTCTCACTGCCTGCCACAGAGGCTGCTGGACAACCTAAAGAGAGCGGCTGTGTTGAGGGCCGAGAAGGGAGCGTCTGACTCGGCTGCAGCCGTGAAGCTAAACCAAGTACAGTGTGACCCTCTACTTCTCCCCCTCTTCCAATCTGCTGATATGAACAAAGCAGGGTCAGCTTAGAAAAAGTTTTTCAGAAAAAAGCCTCAGCGCATTTATATTATTTTTCATCCTTACTTCTAGAATTGTTGACTTATTATTGTTTTTTTTTCTTAATGATTAAATTGGCTAAAGTTGCTTTTGTGCTGCTTCCCTTATCAATAAAATCATTTGAATAAAATTGTAATTTCTGACTGAAGGAGATTTTTGTCACCACTTCTCTCTTCACTATTCGCACACATTAAATAACAAGTTCTGGTTCATAGGTGGTTAACGGTCCATAAGTGGTAAATGGTCCATGAGTTCGTGGTACGTTAATACGAAGGTCTGTCTATTCTCTTTAAATACCCCAGTTACATGCCAGTTACAACCAACAAGTGCCAGGATCATGAGAGGTGAGCTGTCACGAATGGGTGTGGTCGCATAGTGCACCACGGTTATTTGGGCTACTCACTGCGGTGTGCTAGTGACGGCAGCGGGGCGGACACCCAGAGGGACGACAGTTAGAGGCCCGAGCGAAACACCTCGCTACCACGTAGGGTCAAGAAGGCGCGAAGCGAGGAGTGTTGGAGCGAGAAATTAGTGTCTGAGGCTGTTAAACACACAAGTCTAACCATAATAAAATCCATCTAACACAAACGACTGTTTATAATGATGTGTGTATGCAGAAAACAACTTCAAACAATTGCATTGCGTTTATTAAATATATTTACTTACCAGGTAGGAAAGCACTTTCTTGAGCCTTGCAGCCAGCACCACCGCAAACCAAGACTCCCGAAGCCCCAAGTACACTTTCTGAGGGCTGAATGCAATGACAAGCCTCAGTTTCTTCTCCAATCTCCTCATGGAAACTGTATGAAATCAATAGTCCACAGTTAGATATGACTAGTTCTGAGCTTCATTCAAAATAAAACTGTTGTATTTTTGTATCTTTAAGCATTGTTTAAGGATACTTTAGTGTTTTGTGTTTATAGAATTTATTCTTATCAGAGATGCATTCAATAGCCATGCAACCAGGACGAAAATTACACATCAAGTGCCCCAATGTGCACTCTCCCTTGCCATAGGACAGTGCCCTCTGACCCCTGGATCTCATGAATCTGTAAATAAATCAGTATTTTGTCAGAAAACAGGCTCTTTCCCACTATTTCGGCCACCACAGAAATCTTTTATATATTGTTTATATTCCACTCATATGGGTTGTGCTAAAAAAAAAAAAAAATCTCATTAGGCAAGCAAACTTCTTTTTGAAGCATTTCGTGAAAGGTTCTGGAACGTTTACACCAAGGGTTCTAACAATAGAAGAAATATGCTGTTGTGTTGTTACCTGAATTTGCAAGTAGATAGCAATGTTATCAATTTTTATATTTGGAGTCTGTTGTTCTAACCAGCTCAGGAGAGTTAGTTATCTGATTATATATTTTGAGTGTTTGAGGTACAGCAATTTATTACAGTGAGCAAATAGATTATCTATTTGCTCATACAGTAAACAAATGGTTGTTGAGTATCACTCAACTCTGTGTCGGCAGTTGTAGAACTCATTAAGCACCAGAAACCTTAACTCATGTGATTCTTTTTATGTTTGGGGCTTACACACATAAATGCATTTCTTGCAATTCTGCTAGGACTACCTGGAAAGTTATTTTTTAAATAATAATATAGAATAGAAATCATTAAAAAGTGTTGTGCCACAGTAGGATTACATCATTTGCCAATACCTATTTAAGTAGGTTATATTCTGCCTGCCTTTTTAAAAATTAGATATGATGTTGGCAAAAGGTGCAAATATATTCTTTGCCAACACTATAATAAAATACATTCAAGCTTCCCTTAGAAATATATAATATTTACATTTTTTTTTTATCCAGTCCTCAGACAGTACAGGTTTTGAAATGTATATTAGTAATAGACAGGGCATAAAAGCAACCGTTTTTCAGTGTAATTTACACTGCAACAAATAATTAAAAAGACACCAGCAGCAAACTCACTAACAACCAAAAAAAGCAACCTGAAATCTGCAATAGTGTTGTACTTTCCACTGCTTGATCATAATTATAACCAATCTAATATTATTTAAACACTGCAGTGTGAGCTTTTTTTAAAATAAGGGTTACTCTGCTTTTTTATTTAGTTAAACATTTCAAAATGCCAAATTGTTTGGACAATAGGCCTGAGGCTTTAGTTATTGCATTTTCTAAACTTTAAATGTAATCATATATGTTTGGTAAATTGACATGTTGTGGTATGTGTGGTATCAAAGTGGTATATGTGGTAATTTACTAGTTTCCTACCAACATCTGGCATTCCTTATTAGTTCTCATACAGTCATGCATTCATGTGTTGTCTCCCAAAATATGTTTTTTCAAAAGACATTAGTAAGCGAGCACCATTCACAAGGAAAACAATAGAGAAAATTACATACTGTTGAAAATTAATTTCTTTTTTTGTCTTGTAAGTAATATTGCATGAACATCTGCATGAGTGCCGATTCACTGATCCACTGAATCACTTAGCCTGATTCAAAGCACCCACAGGGAGAACAGAGGAGCAACCATCATGAACATAAATATGTACAGGCGTACCATAATGTATATAGTGAGACGATTGTAATAATATGGTCATTTAAAATTACATTACCCATAATGAAATCAGTCTTCAATTAGGTTAAAATGTTTTTGGTAAAGAAATTCCCATTTTATGTTTTCACTGCTTGTTTTGCCAAACCACATGCTTTGTGAGATTCCTCCTGAAGTTTTGCCTAAACCTTTTGACCATGCAGCTCTGAATGACTCAAACGTTACTCACCAAAATGTCTAACCTCAAATGTATGCACAGACGCTGAACTCTGACAATAACATTACAAATTATATGTATTAACTGTTGTTTTTCACTTCATAATTTTAAAGGGTCTTAGAAACATGATATCACATATGACGGTGATCTTTCCAATCAGTAGATACCAGTAAATTGAATAGTCTTAACGTGATCAGAAAGCCCTTTCATCTTTGACTTAAAGCAGGCAAAGTCTCTACATCCATTAAGGTTTCTGGTGCTTAGTGAGTTCTACCACTGCCGACACCGAGTTGAGTGATACTGAGGCTGTCAACAACCATTTGTTTACTGTATCTGGATGCAAGGATGAACTTAGATGCAGACAGTCTCAGAAGCACTCAACCCACTGTCAGCACACACTAGCTTCATCAAGAACCTGCAATGGCAAAATAAGTTGAGGCTTTCCCTGAAATGAAGGAATAAATGAAAAGATGAGAATACTAAAACCTTTCATTAGTCTGGGGGTAATTGGAATCATCTCCATACAATGTAATATAAAGTTTCGAATGCATGAAAATGAAAAAAATAATATTGAACAGAAAAACCAACAATAGGATCATAGAGACAAAACTCGCAAGATCAACCGTTTGCCATGGCACATAGTGCCCTTGGGTGCCTTTTATCAAAATAGGAAATTGACCTGCACTATATCTGTCTGGTGGATGTATGTTTGGTCTGTATCTGAGATCAAATTCCCTTGTCTTTGGTTTAGTAGTTTTCGATGGTTGGGAGACCTCTGGCCCTTGTTCACATTCTTCACCTGTCTGTCTATCTGCTACTCTGTCGTGGTAACCATCTATGTCTTCCTCTAATTCCTGTATTTGAGTCCAATACAATTCTCTGATTCAGATTCAGATTCAGATTCAGAAACTTTATTTATCCCCGTGGGGCAATTGAGAGTGAGTGCACGGAGTGGCTTTTACAGTGCAAGCGGAGTGGCTTTTTCAGTGCAAGAGGGAAGGAGTAAAGTAAAATAGAGATAAATAAAAATAAAAATAAAAAACAATGTACAAAAGAAACAAGCGAGAGGGATGCGCTCAACTGGGGATAAGTACAAGTTGAATCACTATAATGTCACTAAATGTTATGAACAGAGAATATTTACATAATTTGCACATGGGTTATATATTTATACAGCATATTATACAAATACTATTATGATAACTGGTGATTGCACATATGTCAAGGAGAAGGACAAGAAAAACAGATGGAATATACACAGATTGCATTGAAAGGTTGACTATTATATACATTATTGCACTATTATTACATTATTGCACATCTATCGATCAACATGGGAAGTGGGATGTATAGCAGATCTATGCAGGTTGTATTATTATGGTTGTGGGTGTGACTGTATGTGGAGTGTGTGGACTGTGTGTGTGTGTGTGTGTATGTGTGTGTGTGTGGGGGGGGGTTCAGAGTTCAGAGTCCATGTGTGTAAGTAGGGATGTGGAGCAGATGGGTACAGAGTTTTGGGAGTTTTGGGTTATGTTATTCTGTTATTTTATTTCTTGATTTTATTTTTCATTTGTTGATTGTTATTATATATATGTAATATATGCCTATATATTATATATATATCATTACTTTTGGCATTCAGTGTGGACAGCAAAGTAAGCTTTTCATTGTACTTAGCTGTGCAAGTGACAATAAACACTATGAATCTTGTAACGGACAGCCCGTAGTCACATGACAGCGTTTTTCTCCCTTTGATTGGTCCATGGCAACCAGTTCAGACTGCAGTCGCAGGTGAAAATAACAGATATGCATCGGAATTAGGACCACATGTCGAAGTGACCTGGGTCACGTGAAAAAATCAGATCTGTGTCGTTCATATTGTCAATAACAACTCGGATACAGGTCGCATATTGGTGAATAAATCGGATATGGGTTGTTTCAGGGTGCAGTTGTTGGTGTCACTGGGAGGTTATACTCCAGGCGGCTCACCATCATCCAATGGCTGGTCACATGGGCACCCCACGTGTGCTGCTGGGGCCTCTGCCGCTGATGGAGGTTCCGTTTCAGCGCATTGGAGTGGACCTCATCAGGCCGTTTCACCGCAGTACACGTGGGTACCGGTTTGTTCTGGTAGTCATATACTATGCCACGAGGTATCCGGAAGCCGTGGTGCTGCATAACATTTCTGCAAAGAGTGTTGCAGACGCGCTTTTCCAGATCATCTCGCGGGTCAGAATCCCGAAAGAGATTCTGACAGATCAGGGAACATCTTTCATGTCATGGACACTGAAAGAACTGTACCGGTTATTACGTATTAAGTCTATTCGGACCAGCTTCTACCACCCTCAGACTGACGCGCTGGTGGAGCGGTTGAATAAGACGCTGAAATCTATGATCCGGAAGTTCATTCAGGAGGACAGTCCAAGCTGGGATAAGTGGTTAGAACCCCTGTTATTTGCAGTGCGTGAGGTTCCCCAGTCCTCCACGGGGTTTTCCCCTTTGAGTTGTTGTTCGGGAGAAAGCCGAGCTATGTTGTACCTATTTAAGGAAAGCTGGGAGTAAGGTCCAAGCACGAGTAAAAATGAGATTCAATACGTTCTGGACCTTAGAGCAAAGCTTCACTTACTCTAACAGGAATCTTGGGTTAATTTGCTCAGGGCTCAGTAACGTCAGCGGCGCCTATATGACAGGGGAGTTAAGCTACGGCACTTTGCACCAGGAGACAAAGTCCTGGTGCTCCTCCCGTCTTCAGCATCCAAGCTGCTTGCAAAGTGGCAGGGACCCTTTGTGTTACATGGACAGTTGGTGATGTTGACTATGAGGTGGAGCGTTCAGACGGGAGAGGAGACAATCAGATTTGTCATTTAAATCTGTTAAAGGTGTGGGTGGAGCCAGAAGCTGTCGCCCTGCTGTAGACGGTGAGAGACGAGAATAAGCTCGGTCCAGTAGTGGGGGCTCCTGGTCCGAGCTCTCCACTGGGTGACACATCATTTACGTCGGCCCAGAAAGCAGACGTGTAAGGGCTCCAGCAGAATTTTTCTGACATGTTCTCCTTTCTTCCAGGGCGCACCACTCTCATACGACATCACATAGAAACGCCGATTGGTGTAACGGTGCGTTCCTATGCACAAGCGTAATGTGGTGCAGAAGGAACTAAAACAGATGTTGGAAATGGGAGTGATTGAAAGAAAGACGGGTCTGTTCGGTTCTGTGTTGACTACAGGAAAGTCAACGAGGTGTCACAATTTGATAAATATCCAATGCCTCGGGTGGACGAACACTTGGATCGGCTTGGTACAGCTCAATTTACTGGATTTAACCAAAGATTACTAGCAGATTCCCTTATCGCCAGAATCTAGGGAGAAAACGGCCTTCTCCACTCTGTGCGGTATGTACCAATTTGTTACACTTCAGTTCCCGGTTGTTTAGTGCCCCAGGCCACCTTCCAACGCCTCATGGACAGAGTGCTCTGCCCACATGCTGCCTACGCGGCCGCGTATTTGGATGGCGTCATCATCCATAGTGGCAGCTGGGCAGAACACAAGCGGCACGTAACAGTGGTGTTACAGTCCTTGAGGCAGGCGGGGCTCACGGTCAAGTGTGCAGTTGGACGGAGGGAGGTACGGTATCAGGGGACACTGCTTGGGGTCAGGTGCGTCCCCAGCTGGATAAGACAGCAGACATCGCATCTTCCCCGCCACCCAAGTCTAAAGAAGAGGTTAGACAGTTCTTGGGGCTCATGGGTTATTACCAACGGTTCATCCCACAGTTTGCAGATCTGGCCAGCCCCCTGACGGACCTGACCCTTAAGAGTGCCTCTGATCCGGTCCGGTGAACCCAGCTGTGCCAGCGGGTGTTTGAGCAGCTCAAATGGGCTCTCTGTGGTAAGCCACTCTTATTTACACCTAATTTTTCTCTCTTTTATGTTGCAGACTGACGCGTCGGGCAGTGGGCTGGGGGCAGTGCTTTCCCAGCGGGTGCAGGGCACCGACCGACCTGTCGTCTACATCAGCTGGAAGCTGTCCGACTGGGAGAGCCGGACAATCTGCTGGTCCAGCAATGGAGTTATGTGAGGGCGGGGCAATGGTTAGCGCACAGCTGCAGCTGAGAGAGCAGGTGGCTAACCAGATCCATTCTGACTCAACACACCCCAATAACAAACTGTTCTCTCTGTTGGCATCAGGTGGAAGGTTCCGCAGCATCTTCTCCAAAACAACTAGGTTTAAGAACAGTTTCTTTCCCTTGGCCATCAGACTCTTGAACACAAAAAAACAACCAGAACTCATTCTGACTCTTGAAGGTCCAGTGAAATAACATCCTTATTTGTGCAATTATATATACTCATTTATACTTTTGATTTCCTGTGCAATATGTAACACTGTACCTCAGCACTGTTTTTATTGTGTTATTTACTATGTACATCTGTAAATTTTAAAATTTATTTTTTTACACACTGCTGCACTTTAGACTGGTTCGCATGTAACTTCTCATCATCAACATCTCAAGTAATTGTTACCTCATGGCTTTAAGCTTTTGTAGTGTAAACTGTGTACTCGGGTTGCCAAGCAACGACATTTCGTTGCCAGACTTCACTGTCGTGTTTTCTGTGCAATGACAACAAAGGTAGTCTAAGTCCAAGGTTAGTGGTGAGGCTTATGCCGCACTGTGCACAGGTGGTAACATTTCCACTAATTGTTCCTCTCCTCTCATGAGTAGGAGCCAGGTTCACAGGAGTAGGGGAGAACGGACAAAGGTTTGGTTCGAACAGCGAGCCAAACCCAAATGAACTGAACTGCGTGTGTGTGTGTGTCTGAGGCTGACAGAGCTGTACAGCCAGGGAACTGTTAAACTGAAGAAAAAATAAAACTGTGTCTTGAACAATTAATCTTAGAGATTGGTGTTCAGAGGACTCACTGACTTTCACAGTTGTATTATCTGCAATAATGATATTTCCATTTTGATACGTTCAAAAATTTTCTTACACACGTATGTGATAACTTATGTACAGAATGTTTTGGTCATACACTTTTTGTAATTCATAGTCATTCCAAACAGACAAAAGCGACAGCCACAAAAAAAATCAAATCATCACACATTATGTGCTTCAGATAGAGTTGCCTGTAATTATACACTTGGCCAGTAAGTAGTGTCGTAAGCACATGGAGCTTCCAGACATGAATCATTTCTCGAAGCTTCATGAGGGTTAACGTATTGCATCACTTCCTGTTTTTCTCTGCGGTTGTTTGTTGTATTTCTCCTGCTCTGTTCGATCATCTCCACCACTAGTGATGTCCAAATGAGGCTTCATGAGGCTTTTTAACCCTTCTAGACCATTGTGCGGAAAATTAATTACTCGACGCTTCATTCATCAAGTACGTGGGGGTCATCTGCTGGCACATTAGTTGTACTGCAGCTATGCGAAAGGTTGATGAACCAAGCAGGTGTACCAGCTCTATAAGGTGCACTCTTGCTTTAATTATTATTGCCATCGTTGGATAATTTTACTACGTGTTTTAGTACGGCCTTGGTACGAATGTTGGCTATAGAACACACAAATTTACCCGTCTGTGGGATAGATAACGTATCAATTTATTTCTAAATAAAACGGATGCAAACTTCGTATGTTTCTTTATCCTTCTTATAAATCAATGGTTCAAATGTGGAGACGGAAATATGCTACTCAGGTCGGCCTTATATAAAAAATAATAATAATAACTTAATAAATAATTGTCAAAATGATTGCTGTGCTTTAGATTACTAGGAATAAATAGAACTGCTCTGACCAGGATTCAAACCTGCCCAAATGAGTAAAGCTGGTGACAGACAAATACCAGTGACATTACCTCTTGGCCAACGAATACTACTGGCGATGTCATGCTGTCATTTATACAATGTTCCCTCCATTTTTCATTTTTCTGGGCAGACAGAGAACCTCCCTTGCACACTCTCACTGTGAACAACATATACAGTATGTACATGCTAGATGTGATTTTAAAGGTAAAAATGACCGCTAGGGGGCGTTCTAGTAATATAGAAATCCCATGTGTTATAGCATTAAGCTCTGCAGGCCACACAAGCTTGCTTGTGGGCTAGTTCAGCCCCTGGGCCTTTAGTTTGATATATTGACTGTGGAGCATGAAACAGAAGTGTTTAGATTAGAAAGGGCCCATGGTTTGCTAAGGTGGGTTTGGATGATCAAGACCAACAAGGTGTTGTGAACCAAAAAAGCAAAACAACATTTTATTTGCATGAACATGTCTTTGTTTATAAATTTGGACAGCTGGTGTTTACAAAGGGAGGGATAATGAGAATTATTATTATTCACTTGATAGTGTCGATGAAAGAGCTCTAACTTTAGCCAAAACAAATCCTGAACAATAAATAACAACAGCAAGGAATGAAGTGATTAGAGGGACAACACATGCAGGAAGGTTAGGAGAAAAAGCTAGAGAAGACAATTTGACATGGTTTTGACTGGTCAGAGGAGGGGCAGTGGATACATTGGTAGAGGAATGATCCTAGATATGGAGACCACATAGGAGACAAAGAGGAGATTGATGGATGCGGTGAGAGAGGTAGTTGGAGTTAGAGTATAAGATACCGAGGACAGGGTGAGATGGAAAATGCTCACTTGCTGTGGCAACCACTGAAGAAGGGAAAAGCCAGAAAGAGAAGGAATAACTTTAACAGTCTTCATTTTACAGTAAATCATTATGTGACAGACAGCTGTTTAATGTGGTTTTCATTTGTTTCTTAAAGGAAAGTGAAATCATGTAAAAGGTGTACAGTCAGCTGTCACTTTGAGATCTGAGGCATCATGTTGTTGACCACATCTCTGAGTAGCGGTTTCTCACTCAAATGAAAAAAATCTTGTTCGCACATACTCAGACAGCCATTCCATCAATCGTGTACCAAGCAATAGGAGTTATCTGGCTTTTTCAAAGTCAGTGTAGACTTGAGCTTCAGGGATTCTGTGTTATTCTCAGAACTTCTGCTTTAGATAGTCCTTTAATCTTTGTCCCTTTTGATTGCTTTTTCTGTTAATGGATATTGGATTTTCCAAGAAGGTTTCTCTCCTGGTCATAATTCAACTTTTACTGGCTGGGCTGATTGCAGAAGGCCTACGTACATACAGTATGTACTGTACTTTGAGTACTTTTCGAAGGAATCACTGCTATTGATCTTCATAGCCACTCCTTGTGGTCCCAGAATCATGTAGAAGAACTGAGCTGAAATTGCTTCGGTTGAGGACTCCACCATTGTTGTGGGTTGGGCAATGTCATTTTGTACTTCCACCAACAGCCGCCTGCTGTAAACTCTTCCTAGAAATGGAATATGTGTATGTTCTGAGACGAGTATAGGTATACTCTTCAGGTTCGAATACAGCTGGTTCTGTACAGTTATTTAATTCCCTCAAATCCCATTGTCTGAATCAGTTGACCAGACACAGGAAGATGTAAAGCATCCACAGGCTAAATTTAAGTAAAGGCGACGCCACTATCTACCATTACTTCTAATGGTTGATTATTTATCTTCACCTTGATTGCTGGCTCTCACTCCGTCCTGACATCAGCTGACACCCACCTTTCTGATCTTCTAAGTACCTTTAGAATTCTGGTTCCTTAGGGGTTATTGAATGATATCTAGATCCTTCCCTGAAATTTCCTCCTGACCTATTGCAACATTCACGGGCAAAATTACCTCTTTGTCTTCAGGTGTAACATTCTTCTAAAATCCTATTAGAGGTTGGGTTGTAGTTTCCTCCTCTTCTTTTTCCAAATCCTGCTTGGCATCTTTTTTTCCATGTCTGAGCTTTACTAAAAGCTTGCTGTTGAACTGGAACCACTGGTGGTGACTGTGTTCACTGGAGTCGGCTTTGGTACAGCTGCTGTTGTTGTGCTGGCTGTTTATTTGGTGGAGACTGATTCTGTATGGGCGTTGTCTGCTCCTTTTCCTTCTTTTTGATGTCCACTAATTGTGTTTGAGTTTTCTAAGGATCTCTCTGTGTAGCCTCAGCTTCCACACTGAGGAGCTGTGTAGCTCCTCAGTGTGGAAGCTTTTTGTATTGCTTTCATGCCCTTTAACTTCTGTCAGTTTACCCCTTACTGGTAGGGGCTTTCTGTAATGAATATTTCGTGTCAAAGTTTTAAAAGTGTTCTTTCCACTTTTCCCCATTTTCTATCAATAGCTTTTAAAATAAATGTTTCTCCAGTGTCTTCCCGATTTCTGGTCTGGTTGATTTTTCCAAATATGAACAGCATTCAATGACACTGACTTCAATCTCTTTCATAGATTTTGTCTTCCACTTAAGTGTTGGATGACGAACGGAATCCTCCTGGGAGTAAGTCTCCCCTACTTCCTCCATCCTCACTTTCACTGAAGCTCTGCCCTTCTTATTCTTTTCTCAATTATTTGCTCACTCTTTTTTCTGCACTAGACAGGATTTGTCTGACTGTAATATCATATCCAACTCTGACTTCTTCCAGATCAGTATGGTCTTCATCATCAGATGTTATCTTCAGTTTAGTAGCATTCCTATTTGCTGTTTTCTTCTTGATATTAGGTATTGGACCCATTTTTATAATAGCTTATAATAGATTGCTTTTCCAGTCTCAATAATTTGTTCCTCCTCATACAATCAGTAATTAACCTTATCAATTACTAAACAGTCTTCTTCTCCTTTCGGCTTGTCCCTTTTTCAGGGGTTGCCACAGCGACAACAATTTCCATCTCAAAACCAGGGCCCTGACCATTCTGGCATGGAAGTCATTGTCTCGTATCTTTGATTTGGCCAAAGTTTTACGCTGGATGCCTTTTCTGACGGCACTAAAAAACACTGGCTTTCGCTCCCCAGTGGCTGGTTTTAATTAATAAACTAGTAAATAAACTAAAAGAAATTTATCAATTATTAATGCAACAAATTATTTAAAGCAGAATCAATTTGTTACCAATCAAAGCAAGTTACTGGTTGATATAATTTGATTAGTTTGAGCAATTATATAAAAAAGTTTGAAAAATTATATAATATATACATTTATAATATATAAATATATAAAGAAAATTTGCCGACCCCAAAGGCATTAAATAATCAATAGATCTAAATCCCCACACAACTTCACAAGTAAGAATAGTCCAACAGGGGATTATGAACTATTTATACAAAATATCCAAATAATAAAAGAAAACTTAAAAAAAATAGTTACAGCAACTAGAGAAAAATTAGTTCAATGATACAAATGGTCAGTGTTGCAAAGTCCTGTTTTAAGTCAATGTGGCATGTGCTTTCTTAGCAAATGCAAAAGTATTATTGTTAGTAATGTTGTCAAATATTTCACTGTGATTCAATGTACTGTAGATAAATATACTTAAAGTGTTTTAAAATGTACAAATGTACAGCAATTTGTTCAGAAGCTGTTGTTGAAAGGAGTTTGTTGACAGAAACACTTCAAGTCAGGCTGGATCCTGGAGCTGCTGAGCTTCATCTGCTCTCCAGTCTTTCTGTGTCTTCTCCACACACTCACAGACACAGACACGCTCACAGACCACAGAAAACAAAAAAAAAACACAATGTGCACAATTTCATTTTCTATTTAGTTTCATCAGTTCCTCAAATCAACCTGAAAATCCACCCTTTTACAGGTTTTACAACTCATGCATCATTACCTCTTCGAAGCTTCTTATTACATATGTGTATTTTAATTTCCCGTCTTCTAAATTGTGTACTCTATTTTACTTTTACTCTTTTGCTTTATACATTCACGGTACGCATTCGTGTGTTATTCAACTTTGGTTTCTACTTTTAACATGCTCTCTTCTCTTATCTATATTTATTCCGCCCTTTAACTCAAAAACTTGAAATTTAGAATATTCCCACTAAAGATCAACACACCATGACACTTCCACACAAAGTGTTCTTGCGGTGGCGGTGCAGCTAGACAGCGAACATGCAACAGCTTCAATCAATAACACCAGCACACCAAATGTGTAAGTAATGCTCACCATATTTACTGCAGCTTGGTGTGGGAGTCAGCATGATTAAGCTCTTGGTGATGTTGCAGGCCGCCAGCACGTCCAGTAGTTGTGATGCCAAACATATGGCATAAACATATGGTATCTGATTCAGTGTTGCTGATGTAGAGATGCCGAGCGAAAAAGTCTCTGCTGACACTGATTTCATTGCAATCAGAAGAGTTTATTGCAAAGAAGTCATAGACCTCAGTCTGCCTGGAGGAAACCTGGCCAAATGTGGATCTCCTCCCGAATATGTCAACCAAAAGTAGATGCATGGGTATGTGCCTCAGACACTACGTTGTTAAAAGAGAAGTCACAGAAGCAACAAAAAAGTAAAAGTCTTGTCGTTGTTACATTGTGATACACACCATTGTACACAATAAAATATTACATCTGCATTTAACCCACCAAAATGAACAATGGACAGCATTGCAGCTTATACCTGAAGCCCTCTAGACTGGAGTGCACATTTTTTTCATATATTCTGAGGCAACCTTCTGTGTTTTAATGATGGCAGCGACGGCAACTACTTACAAACTCTTTGTACTTCTGGTATATTGCTTAAAAAGTACTGTCTGTCACTTCAGCTTTTGGTTTTTCTCTCCACACCATAAGGAACTATAATAAAAGAATGATATTTTAGTAAATCGCTATGGAGGCGGGGCGGAGGTTAGCAGTCAGCTGCAGCAGGATGAGCACAGGAGTGACAAGGCAGGTGAAGCATATAACACAGGTGAGTAATTCTCCTGATAACACCTCTCTCTATATTAGTAGGAGCCGGGACCGGAGGAAGGGAATCGGGAAGCTGAGAGAACAAAAGTGTGGATACAAGACGCACATTGATTGACTCTGTGCCAGAGGGCACTTTGGGACTGAATAAAGGTGTGAGCGCAAACCGGTGTGTGTGCTTGTGTCCAGTAGAACCATCACGTTACATTGGCCCCCAACGTGAACTGGACACGATGGCTGACTGGTAAGTTGCCATGCTAGCGCAAATAATGGGGGAGGTTGTCGCTATGCATAAAACCCAAAGCTCAGCAGCACCAACTGTCAGCTGCTCACTCAGACAGTGGCTCTGGCGCAGCAGTTGGCTTGGGCGGAGCCAGCGACGTCCTCTCCCAGCTTGACCTCGTCTCTTGCCTCGATGACGCTCCAGAAAATGAACCCTGCTCTCCCGTGATGCACAGATGAGGGAGGTACCAGAACGTCAGGAAAGCTGTGTTGGACCGACTGGGATACTCCCCCGAGGACTATCAGCATCGGTTCCGAGGAGCGATGCTCGGGCCGGATGGCCGTCCATTCACCTTCGCCCAACAACAGCGGGACTGCGCGGCCAGATGGCTGCAGCCAGGGTCTTCACTGGATGTTGACCAGATGCTGGAGGCGGTGGTGCTGGAGCAGTTGTCGAGGGACTCCCAGCCAGAACCGCACAATGGGTGCGGTACCATAGACTGGAAAAGCTGAAGCAGGTGGTGGAGCTGGTGGAGAATCATCTGGCTGTGCATCTGTCTCAGGTGGTGACGTCAGCCTCATCAGCTGAAAGCCGCCCTATGCCGTTGCACCGTCGGAGAACAGCGGTGCAGCCCTCCACACCTCTGAGACTCCAGCAACGGGATTACCATAAAAAGCCTCACATCTCATCTCCTATGTTACAGGTCCAGGCCCCCGCGGAATGCTGTACCTGGCTCACAGGGACCCTGCTCAGACGCCTGAACGGGATTGTCCGTTCATGGAAGTAGGGCAGGTGAACGTCATGTCCTGAGTGCCAGATGGTGAACCCGCCATTTCAGCGGTTCCATCGATTTCAGAGGTTCCATTTCAGCATATTGGAATGGACCTCATCGGGCCGTTTCACCGAAGTGCAGGCGGTTTCCGCTTTGTTTTGATAGTCATTGACAACGCCACGAGATATCCAGAAGCCGTGGCGCTGCGCAATATCTCTGCAAAGAGTGTTGCGGACGCGCTTTTCCAGATCATCTCACGGGTCGGGATCCCAAAAGAGAGATTGACAGATCAGGGCACATCGTTTATGTCATGGACTCTGAAAGAATTGTACAGACTATTGGGCATAAAGTCTATTCGGACCAGCGTCTACCACCCTCAGACTGATGGGCTGGTGGAGCGGTTGAATAACACTTTTAAGTGTATGATCCGGAAGTTCATTCAGGAGAATAGTCCAATTTGGGATAAGTGGCTAGATCCCCTGTTGTTTGCAGTACGGGAGGTTCCCTAGGCCTCCACGGGATTTTCTCTCTTTGAACTATCATTCAGCAGAAAGCCGAGGGGCATGTAGGACTTGTTTAAGGAAAGCTGGGAGGAAGGTCCAAGCGCCAGTAAGAATGAGATTCAGTATGTTCTGGACCTGAGAGCAAAGCTTCACGCATTGGTTCAGGAGTCACGGGTGAATTCGCTTCGGGCCCAGGAACGTCAGAGTCATCTGTACGTCAGGGGAGCTAAGCTACTTTTTGCCTGGAGATAAAGTTTTGGTGTTACTCCCATCATCAACATTGAAGCTGCTCACCAAGTGGAAAGGACCCTTCGTGGTCACATGGCGGGTTGGTGATGTCGATTATGAGGTGGACAGGACAGGAGAGGGGACACCCAAATTTATCATTTGAATTTACTCAAGGCGTGGATGGAGCCCGAAACGGCAGCCCTGGTGTCGACTGGTGGACCGGTGGCGGGGGCTCCTGGTCCGAGCTCTCTTCCTTGTGACAACTCACTTCTGTTGTCCCAGAGGACGGACGTGGAAAAGCTCAAGAAGCGTTTTTCAGATGTGTTCTTTCTCTTCCCAGGTGGCACCACTATTATTCAGCATTCTCTAGACACGTCTCCCGAAGTGACGGTGCGTTCATGGCCGTACCATCTTCCCATGCACAAGCGTCCAATAGTGCAGAGAGAGAAACAGACACTGGAGATGGGAGTAATAGAGGAATCAAATAGCACCTGGAACAGCCTGATCGTTCTCGTGGGTAAGAAGGAAGGGTCTGTTCAGTTTTATGTAGATTACCGCAGGGGTAACGAGGTGTCACAGTTTGATGTATATCCAATGCCCCGGGTCGACGAACTCTTGGATCGGCTTGATACTGCTCAATTTTTTCCGACAATGGATTTAACCAAGGGTTACTTGCAGATTCCCTTATCGCAAGAATCCCGGGAAAAAACAGCTTTCTCCACTCCGTATGGATTGTACCGTATGAAAGACACCAACCCCAGAATTACTAGGTGGTACCTGGCTTGTGAGAAGGTGAGCGACACCCCCCTTCTCACCGTCTCCCCGGAAGTGGCTGGCGTCACTAACGAGGAGGAGAGACAGAGACTCTTGAACAGAGGTGTGCTATATGTGTAATAACGTTGTCAATATTACTTTATTATTATTTATTTCACTCGGGTTTGTAAGCTTGGTGACGGTAAGGGGAAGGGGCTGTGCACGGACGCGGGAGCGCGCTGCGCCGCGTCACGTCACTCAAACATTTACAACTCACCGTCAGCAGTTTTACTTACACTTTTCCACCCGGCGTTCAGTGAGGTACCCACTGCCCGTCCTGCATTTCATCCAGTTACTGTTTCAGCCTTGGACCTTTCATACATTCACATACACTCACTCACACATCCACATTCACTCAGCTGCACTCACCTCGCTGTACGGATTCAATGTTCCTGTGCGGAAGCGCGTGCCGCTTCAGGGGCGTTGTTTATCCAGCGCGGGGCCAGAGGGGGCACAGCCCATTATGCACAGGGCTGTTTGTATCATGTATGTGATGTATATGAATGTATGTATTGTAGATATGTATTGAGTGTCTACTTGTAATTGTATTTTTTTTTAAGCCATTGGTGTGCAGGTTTCCCCTCTGTAATGGTTTGTCCCAATTAGGCCTAGTCAGGCTGCACTATTTAAGTGAGGTTCAATGGTCTCTAAAGGGGGGAAGAGTGTGGAGTATTTTGACGGATTGTCCTGCAAAGTGAATCACTGTTCTGCTGCTTTTGTTATAGATAATTAAAACTAGCCGGCTGGCCAAAGCTAAGTTCTTCTTGCTCGTTCTTCACTTTACCACCTTTTCCGGTTTGCCCTGATCCCTTTAAGTGTGGGACGCCGCTCGGTCCCTCACATGGCTCTATAGCCAATTAATTTTAAATTGGTCCATAGATCAGGGTCAAGAATGGCGGTGGCAGACTTCCTGTCCCGTCCGTTCCAAACGGAGGAGGGGAAGGGGGGAGTATGCTCAGCCGGACTAGTTGCTGGCCTCAAACGTGCGGTAGAGGTATGTTGAGGCAGGGCGGAGGTTAGCGGTCAGCTGCAGCAGGATGAGCACAGGAGTGACGAGGCAGGTGCAGCATATAACACAGGTGAGAGTAATTCTCCTGATAACACCTCTCTCTACATCAGTAGGAGCCGGGACCGGAGGAATGGTGCTGTGTGATTTGTATGACAGTCTTGGAGACTGCGGTCCCTGGGACATGGTAATGCACATCAAGGAATGATGGACGCGACCAAGGGGACATAAAAAAAAAAAACAGACAAGAACAGGGCAACCACCTGAAAACAAAACTAAAACACAACTGAAAATGAGGAATTTATTTTTACCTTGGTCTAGGGTTTGTGTGTCTCTGCTAAGTAGCCTCACTCCTAGACGTATGTAAACGGCCCCAAAGTCCTTCTAAGACCAACAAGCCTTTGCTGCAGGAACAGGGGGTGTCGTGCTGACATCAGCAACTGCTCTGATATCTGGGGAAGAGGGATGGAGTTTCTTAGCCTGGCAGTACCTCGTCTAGAGCCTGAATGTTGAGCACATAGGCTATGGATGACCTAGCCAGCTGTCACTTCATCATGGCTCTCCTGTTATTCTTCTCCATAGAAAGACAAATTTTCAAAAGAGTTCAAAAGTGACAAGATGTTCACTTGGCGGAGAAACAATGACCAAGGACCACAACAGTGGTTAGAGGGCAGATCCGCGTGGAACAGCTGGGGATGAAGAGCAAAGACCACACCAGCGATTAGAGTAGGGAGCCACATGGATAACACAGGACAATTAACAGGAAACACGCAACCAGGGAGTATTAGGAGCAGAGATCCACTGCAACAGGACAAGAAAAGTCCCGGACAGGAGAAATGGAGCTGGCAATGTTTTGGCACTGAAAAAGGGCTATAGAGACAATCTCCAGCTGCAATCAGCACATATTCCTCCACCGATCTCCGTCAGGAAATAGGCAGACACAGACAAAACAAGGACAGGCCAAACATGAAAGACAGACACCAAAACCAAGACCCTGACATAGGCTTTGTTCAGAATCCAAATCAAATTTAGGTTCCATCACTTTGGAAATTGGTAAAATAAATTTATTTAAATGTTTATTTAACAGGGACAGTACAGTTACATTGTTACCAAAGGTCAGTGCTGTCATTTTACGTGGGGCTTTTAGCCATTGGCTAGTTTGCAGCCCTCGTCCCTGGTTGGTTAAAAGGTTAAAAATAGGAGAGATAAAAAGAGAGAAAGGAAATAGAAGAATGCACACACATAATAATAATAAAAACATTTACAATGTCTGAACCCCCTGTACAGTTTAGTGTTTACAGTGTTCATCTTCTTTTAACCAGTTTTTTAGTTTTGTGGCGAAAAGTGTGATTTTTTTTGTGATTTCAGTTCCAGTGGGAGAGCGTTCCAGTAATAAACAGCTTTTACAGTAAAAGCTGACTGTCCCAGAGTTGTCCAACATCTCTTCACTCTGCAGTTTCCATTTACTCCAGCCCTTGTCTTGACCATCGCTCTAAGCTGTGCGCCTGGGCAATTGCGCACTGCTCCCATATCCTCCGCGCACAGCAAATCTACGCAGCGCATAAAATAAATCCAAGCTGAAGTGTAAACAAAATAAGCAAATAGTGTTTACATACGCAGCCAATCAATGTCATTAACAGCGCTCTATGCTTAAGTGCCACTGTTTTGTAGGTTAGCATGTAGCTGACAGGGCGGCTGAATGTAAATAAATGGTGAAGACAGATAAACACGGATCAACGTTGCGCTAACCCCTTATTGGCGAAACGAACAGGCAGTGGCACATCCACTCACAAAGCCAAAGTAAAAAAGAATTGCGGTTCTTTTAAGATGGAATTGTGCTGTCTGAGTATGTACGAACAGAAGAACAAGGGGTGTTACTGGGTGAGATTTTTTCGTTTCGAGTGAGAAAGGGTTGCTCTACAAAACATGCTGCGAAGCTAAAGTAACACGCAAGTTTCCAGAGGGAAAAGTGTGGATTAAATGGACGTTGGACTACTTTAAGCGTCACATTCAGCAGAAAAGTCATTTGAATGCTGGTGGAATTGTACCAAGACGGGAGTGTGGATTAGTTGCTGTTGTCATTTGATTCTTTTAAAGCCAATAAACTTGCTATGATCCCTGGTTTGATACTGGTGTGTGTGGCCACAGCATGCATATCGAATGTTGCTCACAGTGGTCCGTAGTTTGCTCAGAGAGGTTGCCTGTCTGCGCAGACATATGAAAAATTTGAGGGAACATTGGTCTTGACTCCCTCATTGGTGTATTTTTGAATGCTGCACATGACTTCAGGGGCAAGATCATTTAGACCAGGGGTATTCAACTAAAATGCCAAGAGGTCCAGTCAGAAAAAAATTATTCAAAAAAAGGTCCGGAACATCATGTCCAACTTGCCAGAGTGTTATAGTATAGTAGTATTAACATCTTCAAATAAAGCTCGTAACTTAAGAGAAATAAGGTGTAGCAACAGCTTACATCATTTTTCCTTAACACACCTTGTCAGAACAATCTCAACCACTTTAACAATACAAATCATAACAAATCAACAATTAACAATGAAACACTTTCAGTTTCTCTGAACCCGCTTCCCTTGTCTCTCGACTCTCTCCACGTCTCCGTCTGTGGCGGCTGTTAATCTCCCTCTCACTCTGCCTGCCGCTGTTAACTGCAGAGAATGCCGAGTGTTGATTGTCTGAAAAGCACCACGTGGCATAATTTAACCTGTACACGATTGGTCAGTTTATTTCCTGATACCGGCACAGCTTTTCCTGTGTTTACAACAGTGTTGGGACAGTTACTCTAAAAATGTAACTTGTTACTTTACTATTTACTGCTCTGAAAAAGTAACTATTTACTTTACTAGTTACTAAATTATAAAAGGAACTAGTTACTAGTTACTTTACTTTGAAAACACATTGTGGAGGCGGGGCGGAGGTTAGCGGTCAGCAGCAGCAAAGTAAGCACAGGAGTGGCGACGCAGCTGCAGTATATGTGACAGGTGAGAGTAATTCCCATGATGACACTGTGTTTTATATTAGTAGGAGCCGGGACCAGAGGAGAGGAGGCTGGAAACAGAGACTGCTATGCCGTCAGCGGAGGCTGACCAGAGACTTACAAGCAGAGATTGTCTCTTTATGTATTCGTTGAACGCCGTGCGTTCTAATAAAAGCGTTGGAAAATAACGCAGAGTGTGTGTGTGGTCGTGTCCGGGGTGAACCCGACGCTACAGTGGCGCCCAACGTGACCTGGACACGATGGCGGACCAGCAAATTGCCATGTTGGCGCAGATGATGGGGGAGGTCGTCGCTATGCACAAAAGCCAGGTGGAAGCCCAGCAGCACCAGCTGTTAGAGCTGCGCGCTCAGACCACGGCTTTGGCGGAGCGGATGGCTCGAGTGGAGCCCAGCGGGACCATGTCGCTTGCGTCTATGACGCTACAGAGGATGACCCAGGTTGATGATCCGCAGACATTCATGGATTCGTTTGCAGCCACGGCGGTGGCGTGCGGCTAGCCGAAGGAGGAATGGGCGGTCCGTCTGTTACCTCTGCTCTCCGGTGACGCGCAGACAGCGGCGCTGGCGCTGCCAGCAACGGCGAGGGGGAGTTACCAGGACGTCCGGAAAGCTGTGTTGGACCGACTGGGATACTCCCCCGAGGACATTCGGCGTCGGTTCCGGGGAGCGAGGCTGGGGCTGGAGGATCGGCCGTTCACTTTCGCCCAGCAACTGCGGGACTCCGCCACCAGGTGGCTGCAGCCAGGAACTTCGGAGGATGCTGCACGGATGCTGGAGACGGTGGTACTGGAGCAGTTCATCGAGGGGCTCCCGGCCAGAACCGCACAGTGGGTGCGTTACCATCGACCGGAAAAGCTGAGGGATGCGGTGGAGCTGGCGGAGAA
>JAFBJS010009627.1:12767-25381 GCA_016785265.1 Paraplagusia blochii | reverse complement strand
GAGGAGAGGAGGCTGGAAACAGAGACTGCTATGCCGTCAGCGGAGGCTGACCAGAGACTTACAAGCAGAGATTGTCTCTTTATGTATTCGTTGAACGCCGTGCGTTCTAATAAAAGCGTTGGAAAATAACGCAGAGTGTGTGTGTGGTCGTGTCCGGGGTGAACCCGACGCTACACACATTAACCTTTATAGGGCAAGTGACTGTTTTTGGAAATTTCCTCACCCTTTACAAATGGCCCCCTTCCTCTACCTCAGTGAGGTCAAGAACCGTGTGGTCCTCACTCAGCCATTCCTAAGAGATTACCCAACATCACAAATCACCTGACTGTGTCATTCAACCAATCAGCAGGTACCTGGAGTGTACCTGCTGATTGGTTGAAGGAGTCTGGATAAGTAGTCTGGATCAGCACTTCTGTTATAAAACTGATGCTCTAATGTGAAACATACATGTTCCTTTCATCTTATAGGTGTTTTTATTGTAAATTTTACATATACATATTTTTACCACCTAGGGGCGAGGAACCAAATACAGTTACTTTGTTTCCTTTGATTTTCTCCAAGACAGTAAAATATTTTGAAAATATTGAAAACAGAAATAATCTTTGGTTATGTCCCCCAACAACATTCTAAAGTTGTTTTTTTATTTCATAGTATTTCAATGATGCCCTATAAACAGTTTAGTGTTGTGCTCTGTAGCAACTATCATAATGAAATCTAGTGGGACTGTAATGGTGACAAGGTTTTATACAGCAGTTATAGGGTTAATGTTTCCAGGTGTGGGGAGGCGTGGTTAGAGCTGTGTGGATGTGAGAGAGTGAAGTTGCAGAGAGCTGCGAGCAATTAGTCTGGAAATAAGTTATATGTTCACTGTACATTACAGTACAATAAAAACAAAATAGATATTTAGACATTTTGACAGGCATTTTATTTTATCAACTTGACACTTGCTGTCGTCTTGCCTGTGGGTGTGTGCTGCTGTACGGCGTCACCTGTGTGTGTGAGACTGTTTATTTCCCTAAAAGGCAAGAAGACCCGCCCAGGTCTCGTTTGGATTGGCTTAGCATGAAACTATGTCAACCAATCATCGCCCCTTTTCAACGCCGTTTGATAACGGCGTTATCAAAATGGAAAAATAATGCGTTACGTTATTAGTTACTGAGAAAAGTAGTTGCGTTACGTAACGGCGTTGTAAATAACGCGTTACTCCCAACACTGGTTTACAATGCCGTTGGTCGTAAACACTGCAAAAGCTGTGCACCTTAAAACTATCCCGTTAAATTCATCTGCCATATAAAAAGATTATAGATCCGGGTCCGTACAGGATTACCCCTGGGTCCAGACACGGACCGCGGTCCGCCAGTTAGAGACCCCTGGTGTAAAACACAAACAAACTACTTCGATAAAAAATATAGAAAATGACACATTTAGGATTTACCATTTTATCTGAAACAGTCATATGATTCTTTGTGCACTATTTTATGTAAACAAGAAATGTCTAGTGTTGGACAGAATATTGTTCCGAAAACATTGATTAAAATTATAAACCGGGCTCATTCAGCCCTCATAACAATAGGCAATATAAATGGGCACAGATAGAAACCGCTGCAGTATAAGAGTCAACAGCCTCTTTAATGAGAAAAAAAAAAACATTTCAGCATCATTACAATGTAAATGACTCTTCTTGTTGATGACATGAGAGACAACACTGAATGGCGTTTCACTGGCAAATGTGCGTGAAATACATTTTTTTTCTATTTTCTATTTCTTTATCAAAGTTTTCAAAAATACAAGCACACACAGTAAACCCAGAAGAGAACCAAGCAGGAACATAGAAATGCACACAAAACAAAGAAAAGATACAGAGAGAGAGAAAAAAAAGGTACAAAATGCCAGCAATTACACATTACAGCAATTACAGAGTTCACAAGTATCCAAATAAACAAAGTCAGGAAGGCCTGGGCTAAAGATGAGCAGCAAAGACCCAGGATGGATCACATAACAGGCAAAGACAGTACAGTATTATCAGGTCCCAGACTGTGGCGTAGCATTATTGATGTGTTTCATAAAGGGTCCCCAGATCTTCATGAACACATCTAGCGAGTCAGACATCAAAAACCTAATTTCTCCCAATTGCAGACTGGAAACCACATCATTCAGCCACTTTTTGAAGCAAGAGGGAGAGGTTGACTTCCACTCCTTTAAAATGACCCGCTTTGCAGTTACCATACCAAACATAAGGGCTTGTTGTAGCGCAAAAGGGAGAGACAAAGTTCCTGCAGAGCATCCCAGTATCACCATGAGGCAGTCAGGGACCAGTTGTTCTTATAGATGACACTGTATAGGTCAAAAAAATAAACCCAAAACTTAGTGAGGCTAGGGCAGGATCAAAAAAGGTGACCAAGTGTTCCATCAGCTGACTTACATTTATCACAGGTGGGGGAGACTGCAGGGAAAATTTTATTCAGCTTGGTCTTAGAATAATGCAATCTGTGGACTACTTTAAATTGAATGAGCTGAAGTCGAGCACTGATAGAACATAACTTAATCCGATTTAACCCTTTCGCCCATAGCTTATCTGAGATTGCTATACGGGTGTTTCTGACCCATGCCTCTTTAACATGGAGAGAAGGGGTTGAGAAATACATGTTTCTAATATGATTTGTCCTGACATAACATTGCTGCAGAAACTCCATGCTTGTAGTAACAGTGTCTTGAACGGTAGAGAATGGCTGGTTCTCAAGGACGATGACCTCCATGACGTTTGTCTGATTTCTTTTGTTCTTCTCTGTTCTTTACCGTATTTAACTCTGAGTCTTTGAGAGGGACTGCTGTTGCTGCTGCCGCTGTGTTGTTGTCATTTCACAGAGTCCATTCTGTGTTGTTTTTCTTTACTTCGCTGCATAAAAATGCTTCATGATAAAGTGCTAAAATCTTACCCCCACCATCATATGAGCAGCTCCTTGCAGTCATTAAGAATTACAATTTTCTATGCACAAAAAACACCAGACCACGGACATTTACTGTAGCATTGCTCATTGTTGTTGTCTCTTTAAATGACATCCTTAATCACGTGACAGTCAAAGTGTCAGAAGTGCTGACTCAGTATGCGATGAGGAAGTCCGTGGCTTTGCAGCATCGGTTTATAAATATTGGTGGGAAAACCAATGTCGATATGATCCGATATTAAAATTTATGCAGATCGATATTTATCGGTGGACTGATATATATCGGACATCCCTAACTGTCTGCAGACTAAAGTGTTTGAGCCGTGCTTTGCACAGCAATTTTACCATTATAACAGCAGTTTCAATATTAAAACAATGACATTTAGGAACCAAACAAAATCACAATCACAACCCTTCATATGCAAGCCAACTTTTAATATTGAGCTGTAGTAGCGAAGCAGGCCCAATCTCTGTGCAGAACAAAATAGACCTGCAAACTGTGCACCATTGTCCATGTCCAAGATGGGCATAGATTTACATTCACTTATACAAAATACCCCCCTTAACAGTGAAGCAAGATGTTTTAACAGAACAATTCATGATGTCACTAGGGCTTTGTTCTAGTGTCAGTATTTTATTTGTTGTGATGTCACACTTCTGCTTACCATATGGTTTTCCGTGGAGAGTTGAGGCACTTTGTAGGGGTTTGTAATTTGCCTGATCGGGCGAAGTAAAACCACTTACTGGTATATGTGATTAGATATAAATACAGTGTGTTCTTAAATCTGTGGTATTATTAAAATGGATCTTTTCCAACAATTGAATCATCATCACTACACCTGGGCATTGAAGTAATGATGCAAACTCTACACGTCTTAACATAACAGAAAATGAGTACAAAAAAAGAAAATCTGACTAAATTCCCTTTTTCCTTTGATTTCTCTTTTGTTTGTTTTTCCCCTTCAGATTGTAAATGTTTATCTGAAAAAAACTCCTATATTCACTACACACACACAGACAAACACAAAGTAATAAGAGTATAAACAAAACTTTAATAATTTTAGGTTAAATCTTAGGTTTAATAGCTGCGATAAAACTATAAATCCTGCAAATATATATAAATACAAACAAAAGCATCTTTAAATTGAAAATTAGTTAAGAAATTATAAAAAAAAACAACAAAAGACAACTAGAGTGAAAGTAAAGTGAAAAATAAGAAGTAGGTAGTAAGCTTTTCTTACTCACCATCACCTTAAGTACAGAAGATGCACATTTACCATGTTTGAAAGCATTTAATTTGTTTCCCATTATACTTGACTTGTCTGAGTAAGCTAAACTTCCTAAGTGCACTGCAGTTTTCTTAAGCTGGGGAAACTACCATTTAAGACTTAAAAAATTTATTACGTTTGTGTAATATGAAAAAAATGCTTCATTAATGGGCCTATTGCAGGCTAACATGGGGCATGTAATTTGCCTGGGCATTCAGGTCAGGAGCAGAAAGACTGTTTGTGTGAAATACGATAAATGACATGTAAAATCTATGCATAAGGCCTAAATGATATTTCTATGTAATTTATTGATGTAAAGTTGTAGAAAGACCAATATATAAATAAGTATACAGGCAATAAAACTGTGTAAACAGTGGCATGGAGCAGTGCTATTTGGAAAAGCTGAGATAAAAAGACCAAACTGGCCACATCCAGACCCTAAGCCTTTATTTTCCACTGTCTGGACCAAAACAATTATGTCTTCTACTATGGTGACCTAGCAATTAAGGAACCGTACAGGGTTAGTGATAACCAACTGTGGCGTTATCACTGACGTGCACTGTGCATGGTATCACCCCCACACAAAGTTGCCCACTGATTATTTTGGTGATGGTTTAAATGCAGATGTAATTTTGTTCTGTGCAGTGTGTCAATGATCCAGCCAATAAGGAGTACAAGCCAGTGTTTTATTTTTTAGTGCCGGTACCAAGCTCCGATAAATGGTGAGGGTTGCGTCAGGAAAGGCATCCGGCGTAAAACTTTGGCCAAAATAAAGAAGCAAGACAACAAAAAGATTTCCAAAAAGGATACAGAGGACAGGGTGAGATTGGAAATTGGATAAGCCGAAAGGAGAAGAAGAAGAAGCAGTGTGTCACAATGACAATAAATATGCTTTCCTTCCTTCCCTACCAAATGGGTAAGTAGCCTCTATTTCTTAAAGCAGCTGAAAAAAAAAGCATATTCCCAGGGTCACTGGGAACTGCTTTGGGATTACATTAATCACATGCCGGTCAAAGTGTCAGTAGAACTGACTCAGTACCCCGTGAGGAAGAGACCATGCTTTGCAGCCTCAAACTTTGAATATATGTGAAAAAAAAAAACAATACCAATATGCTCTGATATTATAAAAAGGTTGCTGATAACATCGTTGGACCGATATATCGGCCATCTCTAGTCTCTAGTTCTGACTTTCAGACAGAATGAGAATATGCTTGGAGTCTGTGTTAGTGTTTTCTATTAAAAGGAAAAGCACACTGTTATGAGAAAGATGCTAATAAAGTTGAATACACAGCCACAACATGACCGTTGAGACACTGAAAAAAGACATATATATATACTGTATATATATTCATTAAATTTTTACTTGCTCTTACAGGTTTATGCACTGCTAATATCATTACATATCTCCTTGGGAGATTATTCAATTGCTCTTGAGGAAATAATACACCAGTTACCACAATGTGGTATTGGTGTGAAGTTAGAAAGGGTGAAAGACGAATGACGAAGACGAAGGGTTGGGCTAATGGAGGAGGGATCCTTCACCGATTTCTCACCACAACCGACCTCTCGAAGATCTTGAACGGAGCAGCGCTGGAATTCACCATCATCTACTTATTTATCCAGCGTTTGCGGCTCTCTTCCTTTGCACGTCAATTGCATCGTGATAATTAAATCTTGGAAGACATAGCTGCAGAGAACTTGCGACGAAGTGTGTGATCAACAGTGAATGTAGAGCTACAAGCTCGGTGTGTGGCTGCCCTCTGGACGCACGGCGCTGCCGCTGGACCAGAAACGGATCGACTCCAGCCGCAGGTCTTCTCGTAATACCCGATTGACAATAGGGGCGAGGATGATTGTCTTTGGAACTGTGCTGCTACTTTATTTCTCAGGTAACTTTGGCATGCTGATACCACTCATGCTTCATTTAAGAACTTCATTTTTTTCTCTTTTTTCGTTACTCCTTAACTGCCGTAGCTGCTGTTTAGAATGATCATTATATATATATGATTTATTATTGCTTAGATTATTGAGACAATTTAAAATCCTAAAATTACACACACACACATAAACAGTATATACGTACATACAGTAACGAGGGGATTTTGTATGTAATAGCACTTCAAATACAGGTAGATTGCACAAGTTGCTATATATAATCTTAATGTAAAATATTTTTAAGAAGCTTGCAATGTGTAGAGGAAAAGTAACAAAAGAGAAAAAATCCTCCATCGCAAACAAAAAACTTTCTTTTGAAACGTTCAATCTAAAGCTTAACACGAAGTCACAAGAGTATAATTTCATTTAAGTTAATTTACTATAAATCAAAATTGGAATACCACCATGAAATAAAAAAAATTAAACCCATCGGTTTAAACCGTCGGTTTTCGTCATGAAGCAGCTTCAGCATTTTAATGCTATTGCGACCTATTTATATATTGTGAATTTGTGTGGTTTGTGCACAGATGTGGTGCAATTTGTGTTTGCAGTAAGTGCATGTGAATGAATGAAAGGAAAATAGGAAAAAAGGACAGTGTTTTAACATCACAATACACCAGATATTGGAGAGAGCTACTCAGAGCTACACAACCATGTCAGAGGTCAGTCACCATAATAAGACAGTCATTTATTAACCTAATGGGTCTTTAATGCTATTTATTTGTCATGAATAAAAACATCAATTGAACTTTACTGAATGGTAGAGACATACACTATTTTTTTACACTTATGTTTTATATGTATGAAACACACATACACACAACTGCGTTTTTTTAATTAGACAGCTGTTTGCAGTTTTGTTCAGTTACTATTATTAACATGGTATGTTTTTTATTTCAGTGTAAAGCATGTAGCGTCCCCTTCTTGGCCTGTAGATGGTGGTAGAACATTCAAAATTTTGTTTCCTTTTGTGCAGTTTCATCTAAATCTTATTCACAAATAGAGGAAATTGTTGCGGGTGTTATTAGTTCCCTAATAATGTAACATGCTAGTGGTATTTAGGGGAGCACAAGCATCTCTGTAACATTTACACTTTATTGTTTTATCATGTTGGGAGTATGTAAATTCAAACTGCAAACAGTCTGAGAACATTGTCTGTCAGTGTTTAAGTTTTGCTGAAACATGGGCACTCTTGTCATGTTTATGATTGTCCAGCGTGTCTGTAAAGTTGAGTTTCACACTTGTCTCAACCTCTGTGTCAAATTCAGTCTACCTTTGATTTCCCCTGCTGTTTCTTAAAGCTTACAGGTGTCTTTGTTTTCACACTTCAGTCCTAATCTAATTTCTTAGATGGACTAAGAATAGGCAGAAGACAAGAGGCAGAGCTGCAGGTGGCAGAATTAAAGATGCTGAGGTTCTCCGTAGGGGTGACAAGGATGGACAGGATCAGGAACGAGGCAATTAGGGGGACAACACAGACAGGAAAGTTTGGAGAGAAAGCTAGAGAAGCTAGATTAAGATGATTTGAACATATTCAGAGGAGGGACAGTAATTATTTTGGTAAAAGAATGCTAGAGATGGAGCTACCAGGTAAGAGACAAAGAGGAAGGCTAAAGGGGAGATCTATGGATGCAGTGAGAGAGCACATGGAGCACTCACTGTGGCAACTCCTGAGAAAAGGGACAAGCCAAAAATAAAAGTGTCAATCTAATTCCTGCTCTGATTTAGTGGTTCATCAGAATATATTGCTTTAGCTGTTCAACAAGGAAGTGCAGTCAACTGATGTTGGTTTGCAAACACACATGGAAGGGTGTTTGTTGATGTCTTATCAGCATCTGAGTAGGTATGTTTCTATGTGTTTTGAGAGACCGTACTGTGGCATGTGTGAGTGTGACAAGGTGGTCTGTGGATAGTGAAGCAGGCTGCTGAGAGAAAGAGAGCAGTTGTTATGTGTTGTTGCTTATAGTAATTTCAATAAAGGCTCTTCAAATAAGAAGGTGTCTGACTGGTATGTTGCAATGCATTTATTACACCCCATCCTTGGATGGAATTTAGGAGAGGGCTTGATGAGGGCAAAAGGAATATAGTGTAATAAGAAATAAGAAATAATGGTAAGGCCTCTCAAGAAACCTTAAAATGGTCAGGTGCCCAGGTGATTCCAATTAGGGAGATCTCAAAACTTGAGTTTGTATTGATGTGTCATATTGACATCCTCATTATCTCCATGTCCAAGAGTGATGATTTCAAAGGCTTGTGCAGTGCTACATTGAAACTCCACTTTGAGAAAATTAGGGATGGATCACCCATTTTTCTCACGCAATACCTAATTTTGAGTCTAACATGGACCTTGAAGGTCTGAAGGTCTGGTGTTTGGGATCAAGATTTTCAATAATAATATTAATAATAATAGGTTGTTTTTTTCATAAGTGCATTTCCTAAGAACTATATTACAATAGGTCCCAACCTCAAGTGCATTCCGCTCTTCAGTAGCCTGAATAGACCCACTTGAATCACATCTTTATTAAATTTTCCCAATGAAATTCATTTAAAATAATTTATTAGTTCCAGCCTCACAAAAATACATTAGAAATTCCTTAAATTGATATTCCCTTACTATCTCAACATCAAAAACACACATTTGTTGATAAAATAAAGTAATAACAGGGAGACAAATCAACCCAAGGAGACTGTCTGAGGGGTTTTCATCTAAAATTTGCTTAATGCTGACACTAACTCCTCTGAGACCTCCATGTCAGAGTCCTCGACTCCATCTTTGGAAGCCTCCCTCTCAGATTCCTCCTGGCTGGAGACCTCAGGTGGAGAAGGGGACTGGGGTTCGGGAGCGAGGATTCCTCTGGGAGGGGCATGCGTGGTAGGCTGATCCGGGTGACGACGGTGGAAATCCCGGATAAACTGGGCATCCAAGATATGTCGAACCGGAACCCAGGATCTTTCCTCCGGGCCTTAACCCTTCCAGTCAACCAGGTACTGGAGACCCCTCCCCCGACGGCGGGAGCGCAAGAGACGGTGCACCGTGAAGGCGGGACCTCCATCAATGAGGCGGGGAGGAGGGGGTGGAGGGGCTGTCGGTACCAGAGGACTCTCCCGGACTGGTTTGACCCTTGACACATGGAACGTGGGATGAATTCGTAATGACCGGGGCAGCTTAAGTCTTACTGCCACCGGGGTTGAGGACCTTCTGGATCTCAAAGGGGCCGATGAATTTAGGTGCCAACTTTTAGGATTCTACCCTCAAGGGCAGATCCCGGGTGGACAACCACACCTTCTGACCCACGAGGTAGGTGGGGGCCTGGGTGCGGTGGCGGCAGCGGCGTAGCGGTCCACGTAGCGGAGAAGAGTTTCCCTGGCTTGAGTCCATGTCCTGTGACAGCGCTGGATGAATACCTGAACGGATGGGCAGGACACCTCTTTCTCTAGCGCTGGAAACAGAGGAGGCTGGAACCCGTAAGCACACTGGAAGGGGGAGAGTCCTGTAGCCGAGCTCGTCAGGGTGTTGTGAGCGTACTCTACCCACAACAGCTGCTGAGACCAGGAAGTGGGGTTCTTGGACACCAAGCACCTTAACGCCGTCTCCATCTCCTGGTTCTTTCTCTCCGTCTGACCGTTGGACTGGGGATGAAAACCGGATGACAGGCTCACGGTGGCCCCCACCAGGGAGCAAAACTCCTTCCAAAAAACCGAAGTGAATTGGGGGCCTCGGTCGGAAACCACATCGGTGGAAGACGTGAAGGAGGATGAGTTCAGCGGTTTCCTTGGCTGAGGGCAACCTGGGCAGGGGTACGAAGTGGGCCATCTTACTGAACCTGTCGACTACCGTGAGGATGACAGTGTGACCCTTAGACGGGGGCAGGCCGGTCACGAAGTCCAGGGAGATGTGGGACCATGGTCGATGTGGCACAGCAAGTGGATGTAGGTAAGCTGCCGGGGCTTGGTGGGAGGCTTTGTGCTGACTACAGACCGGGCAGGCGTTGACGAATTCCCTGGCATCCTCATCCAGGGTCGCCCACCAAAACCTGCGTAGAACCATCTCTTTGGTGCGCTGGATACCAGGGTGACAGGCAAGACGAGAGTTGTGTGCCCACTGGAGGACGTCAGAGCGCAGGGTTGGGACCACAAACAGGCGATTTGGAGGACAAGTGCTTGGTCCGGCTGGTCCTCCAAGGCAGCTTTGACCCTCTCCTCCACTTCCCAGGTGAGGGCAGCCACCAAGTGTGACGATGAGAGGATAGGGCTTGGACCAGGGACAGACTCCTCTTCTTCCACAAATTGCCGGGAAAGGGCGTCAGGTTTCACATTGCGGGAACCGGGTCGATAGGAGAGGGTAAAATCAAAACGGGAGAGGAACAGTGACCAGCGGGCTTGGCGGGAGTTGAGTCTTTTGGCTGACCGGAGGTACTCGAGGTTCTTATGATC
The DNA here is from genome assembly GCA_016785265.1 of Paraplagusia blochii. Taxonomy (NCBI): domain Eukaryota; kingdom Metazoa; phylum Chordata; class Actinopteri; order Pleuronectiformes; family Cynoglossidae; genus Paraplagusia; species Paraplagusia blochii. The sequence goes on along the minus strand of JAFBJS010009627.1, from coordinate 14,799 downwards.
TGTCCAGACTAAAAACGGCTGCTTAGTACCTTCCAGCCAGTGACGCCACTCCTCCAATGCTAGCTTCACAGCCAACAATTCCCGGTTGCCGATGTCGTAGCTCCTCTCCGCAGGAGTCAGACGTCAGGAGAAGCAGGCACAAGGATGGAGTTTCTGGTCGACGGCTAGGACAGCACCGCCCCCACCCCAACATCAGAGGCATCCACCTCAACCACAAACTGTCTCTCAGAGTCAGGAACTTGAAGGATGGGGGCCGAAGTAAACAGGGTCTTGAGCGTCTGGAATGCCTTTTGGGTAGTGGCAGACCACAGGAACGGAACCTTGGAGGAGGTAAGTGCCGTGAGGGGTGCTGCCACCGTGCTGCTACCCCGGATGAAGCGACGGTAGAAGTTGACAAACCCCAGGAATCGTTGCAGCTGCTTGCGTGAATCGGGAACAGGCCAAGTGGTGACAGCTGTAATCTTACAGGGATCCATCGTTATGTTCCCTTGACCAATGATGTAGCCCAAGAACGAGACAGACGGAGCATGAAACACGCATTTTTCAGCCTTGACACACAGAGAGTTCTCCAGGAGCCGATGCAGAACTGCTTGGACATGATGAACGTGTTCCTCCTTGGTACGCAAAAAGATGAGGATATCATCTAGATAAACAAACACATATTTATTCAACATATCTCTGAGAATGTCGTTCACTAGTGCCTGAAAAACAGCCGGGGCATTGGTGAGGCCAAAGGGCATGACCAGATACTCATAATGTCCGGTGGGGGTATTGAAGACAGTCTTCCACTCGTCCCCCTCTCTGATGCGGACCATGTGGTAGGCGTTGCGCAGGTCCAGCTTGGTGAAGATGGTGGCCCCTCCAGAAGCTCGAAGGCTGAAGAGATGAGTGGGAGCGGGTAACGGTTCTTAACCGTGATGTCATTGAGTCCCCGGTAGTCAATGCAGGGCCGCAGCGACTTATCTTTTTTCTCCACAAAGAAGAAACCGGCCCCGGCAGGGGATGAAGAGGGTCGGATGAGACCTGCAGCCAGAGAGTCATTAATATAAGTCTCCATGGCTTTTCTCCCAGGGGCGGACAGGGAGTAAAGACGACCCCGGGGAGGAGCGGAGCCAGGCAGGAGGTTGATGGCGCAGTCATAGGGCTGATGTGGAGGCAGAGAGGTGGCCTTGGATTTGCTGAACACCTCTCCAAAATCGTGGTATTCCGCTGGAACCACCTTGAGGTCAGGAGCAGGACTGGAACTGGTGACAGGCCAGGGGTCTGAAGCTTGCTTTAGACACAGTTGATGGCAAGAAGGGCTCCAGCCCAAAATGGCCCCAGTCTTCCAGTCGACATGGGGATTGTGTTGCCGAAGCCAGGGATACCCCAGGATGAGAGGAAGCTGGGGAGACTGCAGGATGTGGAACTGGATGGTTTCGTGATGGTTCCCCGATAGGAGCATGCGGACTGGAGTCGTCTGGTGAGTTACGGTCCCAAGGAGATGCCCATCGAGCTGAGATCGATGGCACAATCATACGGACGGGTCATACGTCCAAATGTAGAAGTCATTCACCAGCAAAAGGCGGACATGATACAAGGGACGTCGGGGAGAGGAATGTTCAGAGGTTGGACTCACCAGTACTTCCTCTTCTACTGGTGAGTCCGGTCTTTTGCTGGACAACGGGAGACGAAATGGCCCGCCTGGCCACCGTAAAGGAAGAGATTTCCCTGCCTCCGCCGCTCCCGCTCCTGGAGTGTCAGTCTGGTACGCACCACCTGCATGGGTTCGGGCTGTTGCTCCGTTGTGAGTAGTCCTTCCTCCGGAACAACACAAGACCGGGAGGGCAATTGACGGTCCGTCTGTCCCCGGCGCCTCTCCCTGCGTCTTGCCTGGATACGCCGGTCCAAACGGGTTGCGAGCTCAATGATCCCGTCTAGTGATGGGTCGATGAGGCCTCGTGAAGCGTTTCGACACATTGCAACACTGTATCGATACTGTGTTGAAACTGTGTCACTGAATACTGACACCTGCTGGACCTTATAAATCCCT
>JAFBJS010009627.1:2017-12653 GCA_016785265.1 Paraplagusia blochii | reverse complement strand
GCAGAAACCTTTCTTTTTCCTGGAGGCTGCGCCGTAATTCAATGATGAGATGGAATAATATCACAACGAAGATTCTTTGTTGTGGCCGATACATCCTACTGACAGATGCGCGTCCTTACAGACACAGTTTGGCGCGTTCATGTCCGTTCGAAACAGTTCCTGTACTGGTCACGTGACTTTCTAAAGCGACATGCTCAATGCATGCGTCGACGCGTCAGTGTTGCCCGACGCGTCACTTATTGGTCACGTGACTTTCTAAAAGCGATACGCGCACCGTCACAGTGTTTCACTGCATGAGCTCGACGCATGTGCCGACGCGTCAGTGTTGCAGGACCCATCACTAATCCCGTCTAGTGTCGTGGGAAGATCGTGTGACACCAACTCATCTTTGATGTAGTCACTGAGACCCAACAGGGTCTGAGCCGATGAATTCCACTCACTCTGACGGGCTCGGGTGCGAAAGTCAATGGCGAAATCAGCAACACTTCGGTTCCCCTGTTCAAGACCCAACAGACCTCCTGCAGCGTCTGGGCCCTTCATGACTTCTCCAAAAACCTTGCGAAGTTCGTCAGCGAAAGTCTGAAACGTGGGGGTTTGTCGCTCCCATTCCGCCGTTCCCCACAAACAAGCTCTGCCAGTCAGGTGGTTGATGGTAAACGCAACCTTTGCCGTCTCCTGAGCGAACGTGTAAGGCTGCAAGGCAAAGAGAATGGAACAGTTTGTGATGAACGGGTTGCAGCCCTCTGGGTCTCCAGCGTAGCGTTCCGGAGTTCCCACCCGTGGCTTGGGGAATGGACCAGGTGGGACGGGAGCTGGAGCGGGTGGAGTCGGAGCAGGAGCTGGCAAAGAAGCAGCAAGGGTGGCTTGAGCGAGGATGTCTGTCAGGTGTTGGACCTGGGTGGCTAACGCTGCCAATGATTGTTCTCGGTTAGCCACTGCCTGCAGAATCTCAGAGCGAGAGGTAGAGAACATCTCCTCGTGTCGCTGGAGAGTGTGCTCAATTCTCTCAAAGCGGTTAGACGGGGAGGTTGAGTGCGCTGGGTCCATCGCTGGCCAGATTGTACTGTAACGGGTGTGTTTTGGACCCAAATGCAGCACAAAACTCTGGCAGGTAGATTGGAAAATACTTTATTGTCCAAACAGAGAAGACCAACGGGTTGCAGGTAATTCTTTTCCAGCAGATCAGAGAAGCCAACACACAGAAGGGAAAACAGCGAGTCGGGAACAGAGAGATTGGGAAGTCGTAACCAGAAGGAACAATACAAACTCGTAGTTAGGAACAGAAGGCTGGCAAGTTTACCGGGGAGGCGACGAGACGGGATGGTCAGGAACAGGCAGGGTCGAGAACTAGAAGGCAGTCCGAGAAACGCTGGAAAGTCAGGCATAAATGCGAATAACAATCTGGCAATGAGGAAGTGGAGAGCAGAGGCTTATGAGGTGCAGCTGAGGGGAGCAGAGTGAACAGAGTGGGAGTGGCTAGCAGGCAGGTGAGCAGGAGGAGGGGCAGGTGGAAAAGTACTGAGAGACAAGAAAAGAGAGCAGACCATGGCAAATACAGTACATAGTATAAATATCAACTACCATATTTTTTTCTGGACTACCACACCAGCCAAAAATGCACAATAAAGGCCTATTAGTCTTTAAAATATGATAACTTATGAACACAGGTGAGCTCACTTAGGTTATGCAGCTGTGTTCATTGAGTAACACCAATCTAGGCAGAATCCAACCTGAGACTAGGATACTACACATTACCTTAATGTCAATTGCAACAATATATCCACTGTTCTGATAAACCACTGTCCAGTTCCTTTTGCTTTCTGTGACCAAAGCTTTAAAAGCTGTTTGAATAGTGTTAGAAGGATGCAAAGAATCACTTAGTACTTATTTTTTAACCTAATTTTCTTGAACAATTGCATTAATAGAATGATGGACAAAGGTTGATAACCTTAAAGATAAGCAGATAAGACCTTCTCAATAAACTCAACTACATATATCTCCAGGACTATAAACCACATTATTTTTATTCTTAAGCTTGGTTTGCAATACTCAGATGCAACTTCTATATAAAACTATGTACTTTTTTAGTGTTTTTACACTGGCACATAGAGGTTACTTATTTAAGGCATAAGTATGCATTTTTTTTTTTTGGCTTGTGTGACTTATACTCCAGAACGAGTAATATTTTGGTAAATAAAGAACCTTTCAAAACTCGCTAGTGACAAATGATTTCTTGCTGCTTGCCATCCAAGTCTGCCACTGAACTTGATTGCCGTTTTAAATTCATAGTTCACACTCATGTCTAGCGGCTGTAAAAAACAACATTGTGCCCCCAGGAATAACAGCTGGAATTTAGTTTGTCCTTTTAATGGCTGCTTTCATGCTGTCCAAAACAAGCAATGCTTTTTGTTTGTGAAACTAAAATCCTAGGTGCTTAGCATAGTATACTGCAAGTCATTCTTTCATTACACTTCCTGTTGAGTAATTTAATTTGTCCACTGTGACCAGGCAAAAAAAAAAAAAACTTAATGGCTTGCAGTAAAAATCCATATATTAGCCGCAGTGTTATAAAAGCTGCATGTTTCCAGGTCAAGACGTCCCTAGGTTAACGTGGGGTCATAACTTAGTTATTATAATCCATACTGCATATTGCAAATCTAGATGATCAATTTACCTATTTTTTCTTTGTTTGTTTCTTAGACGCAGCTTTATTACCAGGACATCTCATCCCTTTGCCTACTTCTCCTTTGGACTGTGTTGAAGCCTACCATGTGTGCTCAACTGAAACCCAGTGTGCGGCATTGTACCGAGGCTTGGAACTGTGTGCTGCTGATGCAGCAGTTTCACCACTAGGGGATCAGGCAGGGGCTGAGTGTTTGGAGATACAGGGTAATCTTCTGTCCAAACATCCTGCTTTGTTGTCATGCAAATGCCAACGTGGGTTTCGCAAGGAAGAGATTTGCCTACATATATATTGGAGCGTTAGGCTTCTGCCAGGTGAGTGATGATGATTGAACCATGTGTTTTAGCATATTTTATATTCTTTCATTTGTACATCCAGCAACTAAGGGAGGCAGGTGTAGTCACTAATGTCTTGATAAGTACATCTCAAGGCATTAGTGATTGTTGACTATGTAAGTCAAAATTGACATCTCATTAGCGGGATAACGTTAAACAAAGTAAGTGTAGCATAACTGTTGTTATCTGATGCTAGGTAAATCATTGTAAACAGTGTTATTGGCAGCTGCCAAATTTCTATAACTTGGCTAACAGAAAAACATTGCCCTTCATACAAACTGTACAGTTCAAGGATCGTTGTCAAACTATGGGCAACAAAGAAATCAGGCTAAATACCATGTTTTTCCCCCTCTCTCTATGTTTAAATCTATCATTGTCAAACTGTTTTTCCATGAATCGCTACTAGTCTTATCCATAACAATGCAAGACATGTTCATTCACTTCATTCCCAATTCCAACTTTAAAATAATGAAGATGTGACAAATTAGGACACATTGTGTACATGTTACACAGTTATAATAAAAGTCTCTTTTCCACTCATTGCTGAGTCATTCATTTTAGTTTCAGATATAGTTACAGATCAGGGAGGTCATCCAGTTCTGCCTGTCTGATCTGAAATCCACAGTCTCTGGAGTGAAGCCTATGCTCAACAAAAGATATAAAAATTCATTTGAGAAATAGAAAACAAATAAAAACGATCTACCACCAAATATTTCCTGTGTGGTGAGTATTAGAACTCATTGGCCACTCCGCCTGGGTTGGATCCTGTGACTGTTTTACAATACAACAAATTAATACATCAAGTCTTTCTGATTAACTCATGACTCCCGAAGTGAGTATATGGCTCTATGGTCAAATAGCTTGACCCAGAACTGACTCCCACAGAAATCTATTAAAAACAGATGGTTTTGAGCATATATGGTGTATGTTTGACTGAATGAATGAAGGGTAAATGACTTGACGGACACTTACCTTCCCTTACTGTATATGGACAACCAGGACTGAATCCACTTGTCGTTAGTGGATGAGCCATACATGTGACTGTACGCACTAGAGTAGTCTGTGAGGTAGTAGTTTGGGGGTCCACTGAATTCCAGCCATTGTCCTGTACTCTGTGCCACTATCAGTCCTCAGCAGTGTTGGGAAATTTACTTTAAAAAAGTAACCTGTTACTTTACTAGTTAGTGCTCTGAAAAAGTAACTAGTTACATTATTAGTTACTAAATTATAAAAGTAACTAGTTACTTTACTTTGAAATACACATTAAACAGTTTAGTGTTGTGCTCTGTGGCAACTATCACAATGAAATCGAGTGGGACTGTAATGGTTATAAGATTTTATACAGCAGTTATAGGGTTCATGTTTCCAAGTGTGGGGAGGTGTGGTTAGAGCTGTGTGGATGTGAGAGAGTGAAGCTGCAGGGAGCAGCGCTGCAATTGGAGTCTGGAAATAAGTTTGTCATGGTCTGCTCGCTCCTCATGTCATTCACACACATTCCCCAGTACTTTTCCACCTGCCCCTCCTCCTGCTCACCTGCCTGCCAGTCACTCCCACTCTGCTCACCTGATTCCCCTCAGCTGCACCTCATCAGCAATCAGGTCTGTATATATAAGCCTCTGCTCTCCACTAACACATTGGAGCGACAAACCCCTGTCTGCTCCTCATTTCAGACTTACGCTGACGAACTTTGTAAGGTGTTTGGAGAAGTCTTGAAGGGCCCAGACGCCGCAGGAGGTCTGTTGGGTCTTAAACAGGGAAACCGAAGTGTCGCTGATTTTGCCATAGACTTTCGCACCCGAGCCCGTCAAAGTGAGTGGAATTCACCGGCTCAGTGTGACACCTTCCTGTTGGGCCTCAGTGATTACATCAAGGACGAGTTGGTGTCACACAATCTTCCCATGACATTAGACGGGATCATTGAGCTTTCGACCCGCTTGGACCGGCGTATTCAGGCAAGATGTAGGGAGAGGTGCTGGGGACAGATGGACCATCAATTGCCCTCCCAGTCTCGTGCTGTTCTGGAGGAAGGACAACTTGCAACGGAGCAACAGCCCGAACCCATGCAGGTGGGTCGTACCAGACTCACCCCGGAGGAGCGTGAGCAGCGGAGGCGGGGGAATCTGTGCCTTTACTGTGGCCAGTCGGGTCATTTCATCTCCCGTTGTTCTAGCAAAAAACCAGACTTGCATGCGCACCAGACAGTGCGCATGCGTGCGCATGCGCCTGTCTGGGAACCATCATGAAACTATCCAGTTCCACATACTGCAGTCTCCCTGGCTTCAGCGACACAATCCCCTTGTCGACTGGAAGACAGGGGCCATCCTGGGCTGGAGCCCTTCCTGCCATCAATTGTGTCTGAAGCAAGCATCAGATCCCCGGCCTGTCACCAATTCTAGTCCTGCTCCTGACCTCACGGGGGTTCCCTGCTGAATACTACGATTTTGGAGAAGTGTTCAGCACGTCCAAAGCCACCTTTCTCCCTCCTCATCGTTCGTATGATTGTGCCATTGATCTCCTGCCTGGCACTGCCCCTCCCCGGGGTCGTCTATACTCCCTGTCCGCTGCTGAGAGAAACGGCATGGACGTATTAATGACTCTCTGGCTGCAGGTCTCATCCAACCCTCTTGATCCCCTGCCGGGGCGGGTTTCTTCTTCATGGAGAAAAAAGATAAGTCGCTGCGTCCTTGCATTGACTACCAGGGACTCAACAACATCACGGTTAAGAACCGTTATCCGCTCCCACTCATCTCTTCCGCATTCGAGCTTCTGGAGGGCCACCATCTTCACCAGGCTGGACCTGCGCAACACACCGCATCGCACCGCTGAGGGGGGGCGTGTGTGACCCTGGGGAACATGCTTTTTTTTCCGCCATACTACAATAAAGTGTAATTGCACATCCTCAGGGGGGCCCGCCCCACACTTTGAAAACCCCTGATCTAGATGATATCCTCATCGTACCAAGGAGGAACATGTTCGTCATGTCCAAGCAGTTCTGCATCGGCTCCTGGAGAACTCTCTGTTTGTCAAGGCCGAAAAATGTGTGTTTCATGCTCCGTCCGTCTCGTTCTTGGGCTACATCATTTGTCAAGGGAACATAACGATGGATCTCTGTAAGGTTACAGCTGTCACCACTTGGCCAGTTCCCGATTCCCGTAAGCAGCTGCAACGATTCCTGGGGTTTGCCAGGACTACCGTCTTCTACCGTCGCTTCATCCGGGGTTACAGCACGGTGGCAAGGTTACGTTCCTGTGGTCTGCCACTGCCATTCCAGACGCTTAAGACCCTTTTTACGTTGGCCCCCATCCTTCAAGTTCCTGACTCTGTGAGAGACAGTTTGTGGTTGAGGTGGACCAGAAACTCCATCCTTGTGCCTTCTTCTCCCGACGTCTGACTCCTGCGGAGAGGAACTACGACATCGGCAACTGGAAATTGTTGGCCGTGAAGCTAGCATTGGAGGAGTGGCATCATTGGCTGGAAGGTACTAAGCAGCCGTTTTTAGTCTGGATGAATCAGAAGAACCTTGAGTACCTTCGGTCAGCCAAAAGACTCAACTCCCGCCAAGCCTGCTGGTCACTGTTCCTCTCCCGCTTTGATTTCACCCTCTCCTATTGACCCGGACCCGCAATGTGAAACCTGGAAGAAGAGGAGTCTGTCCCCAGTCCGAGGCCCATCCCCTCGTCGTCCCACTTGGTGGCCGCCCTCACTTGGGAAGTGGAGGAAAGGGTCAAGGCAGCTATGGAGGACCAGCCGGGACCTAATGCTTGTCCTCCCGATTGCCTATTTGTGGTCCCAACTCTCTGCTCTGATGTCCTCCAGTGGGCCCACAATTCTCGTCTTGCCTGTCACCCTGGTATCCACCGCACCAAAGAACTGGTACTACGCAGGTTTTGGTGGGCAACCCTGGATGAGGACGCCCGGGAGTTTGTCAACGCCTGCCCTGTCTGTAATCAGCACAAAGCCTCCCATCAAGCCCCAGCAGGTTACCTACATCCACTTCCAGTGCCACATCGACCTTGGACCCACATCTCCCTGGATTTCGTTACCGGCCTGCCCCCATCTAAGGGTCACACTGTCATCCTCACGGTAGTTGACAGGTTCAGCAAAATAGCCCACTTTGTGCCCCTACCCAAGTTGCCCTCAGCCAAGGAAACCGCCTAACTCATCCTCTTTTGCGTTTTTTTCGGCTTCATGGTCTCGGTGTGGTCTCCGACAGAGGCTCCCAATTCACTTATTTTTTTGGAAGGAGTTCTGTTTTCATCTGCATCAGCCTTTCATCCGTCATCATGGGTACATCATGGTGTAGGCCAACTAACGCTGCTCCAACTGGCTCCTGGAGCTCCACCGAGCGTTGCAGCATTGAATATGTGCTGTTTCATCTAGTCTCTATCTCTTGTATCAGCTTCAGATTTGCCAACCCCAGATTCAGCTGCACTTGTGTAAGTTTCTCCTTAAGAAGATACAGATGAATTAATCATTGCAGCACAAAAACAGATAAACTATTAGTGTTATGTACATAGAATTTAATGTAATGATCTTACCTTAGCAGTGGTGCTGCTTCTGAAGAAGCCAACCAGTCTCCTTGCTTTGGCCCGGATGCCACACAACGCAGGGTTCTGATCAATTACCTTTTACACAATAACATTTAATGTGTGAGCAATACAAATGTGGTGCCGGAGCTTCAGCTTTCTCACACATGAACCATTTCGGGGCACCATCAGTGACTATGCATGGCACCTTATTTCTAACTCCCCACTCCTCAGGGAGGCTTTCACACGAGCCAAGTTTTCAGCTGTGTGTTATTGTGGGAATGCCTGCACTCCCAACAGCACTGAGCTGAGCCTGGCATAATCATCCACAAAATGGCATGTTACAGGCAGGTAGGCATCCATGTTGATGGATGTCAACATGTTAGAAGTAAGGCTAAGAGCAGCCACTTTTGTAACTTAGCCTTCTCTTTTGCTGACACATACTTGGCATCCACCATGGCTTTCAGAGCCTAAAGGAAAAATATGCAGAATTTTTTAAATCGTGAGCCATACTATGTGTTTCATGCATGCATGCATGCACTAACCCATAAATACTTGCCTCATAGGGATGACATAAGTAGGATTCAGTTTGGACACAAATGCCCTAAATCCAACATCTTGCACGATAGTGAAGTGCTGTGTGTCCTTCACTAACATAGAAAAAAGGGCTCCATCCAGCTCCTGCTTTCTGGTGGCTGGTTAAAAGAGAATAGAGTTTTATTTGCACAATCAACCAAAGTAAACGTGGCAAAATTGGGATAGTGTATTTGTAATATTGTTAATACTTACCTTGGCTAGATGAAGCGGCACTTTCTTCGTTATTGTCATGCAAGGCACTGTAATGCCTTAGCATGGATGAGGTGTTGTTACTGTACCCCAACTCCTTGGAACACAATGAGCACCTCACCTTTGAATAGAATAACAACAAAAAACATCAAAAATTGTTATTGATAAGCAAACGGTTTGCAGCAAACTTAATGATGTTAAATGGAGCTTACCTTGTTAGGAGTTATTAAATCAAAATCGTCCCATACAGGGGAGATCGTCCTCTTCCTTGCTGGCTCCATACCTATCCCACTCCTCACTTTCCTAAATCTGTCCCTCTTTCTCCTAAACTATCCCCAAACTATCGCTTACCTCTCAGTTGAACACAAGTGTCCTCCAAATACCCACGTTTTGGTTGGAGCCTGTGGGGTTTATATAGCTGCTATAGCTGTAAACACCGAACCAGACTTAAGGGTTTTCTTTTCGACTGCGTCCAAGGTGGCGCACAGGTCCAGCCATAGACCCCATGTTGGCCCCATTGTTGCCCTCTATTTCTTTCTCCCTTCTTTTCCTTATTGAACTTTTCTATTCTACTATCTAATATTTGTGGTAGACTTAACACCTCTTGCCGGGGACCTTGCGTCCATGGAGTCTTTATTCTTTCCCTAGAATCCCATTACCCTGGGCCTGACGAAGGACTCTGCCTGCACATCTTTGGCCCAACTTCCCAAGCACCCTACTGTCTGATCTGGACCCTGGACTTCGTCTTATGGAGCATATGAGCTTGATTGGACCATGGATGGACTTTATAGTGCCCTTATTTTATTTGTAGACCTAAAATAAATTTAAGTTTTTACTTTCTAATGTTTAGTTAGCCCGCCTGTCTGTACTGGGTGAGGATCCCCTCCACTGTCGATCACCCTGAGGTTTCTTCCTTTTTTTCCCTTTCTGGGTTTTTGGGAGTTGTTCCTCAGCCGGTGTGAGGTTCTATAAGGGCAGGGGCTATCTCTATATATTCTTTTTTATTCTTGTTTTTATGTATGCATGCTTGTTTGTAAAGTGCCTTGAGATAACAGTTGTTAAGATCTGGCACTATAAACAAATAAAGGTTGAAGTTGTTGAAGTTGGACACGCTCAGCGGATCCATTGTTTACACCAGGGATCAGCTGATGTGTTGTGTAACATCATTGTGTCTTTCACCCGATAAGACGGAGATTCTAACTGAGCTGAGAAGGAAGAGACGGGGCTGTAGAGTTGGACTGAGGATTCAGCAAAAGAAATGGAGGTACAGACCATCCATTCCGTTAGTTATCATGGGAAATGTCCACTCCATCCTAAACAAGACAGACGAGCTCTCGGCGCTAACCGGGCAGGGACTTTCGGGAGTGCAGCCTTATGTGCTTCACGGAGGCCTGGCTGACAGACTCAGCTGTTTCCCTTGAGGGCTATAAATGGTTCGGGCGGACAGGAATATGGCAGGAAAGAAGAGAGGTGGAGAACTGTCGGTGTACATTAATGAGAGATGGTGCGACCCTGCGCCTGTCTACATTAAGGAACAAGTCTGCACGAAGAACATAGACTTTGTTGCGGTGGGCATCCGCTCTTATTACATCCCGAGGGAGTTCTCACATGTGTATACAGTCTACATCCCTCCGTTAGTTGACACAGCGGCTGTGTGTGAGCTGCTCCACAATTTAGTGTCCAAACTACAGACATTACACCCGCAGTGCCTCCTGCTAGAAAGCGTTGTCTACAAATAAGCAGGCCAGGACACACTTCTCCGTCTCGGGGGATTTATTGTATCAAAAGGTTTCTGACCATGGCAGGTCCAACACGAATCAGATCATCAGCAGTCTCACCAACAAATCCCAAATACTGATACAAGCGTGCTCTTCTTATACAGTTTTTGGACATTCTCAGACAGTCATATCACACGTCACTCAAGACACTCGTCAAACCTTTGAAATGTAGAATGTTGTGCTCCTGTGCTTTGACATTGACCTGCATACATTTTGTTACTGTTATCTAGGCCCCAGTTTATGTTGTGTCTTAATCGGTCTTGGGAAGGCGTTGTCTCACATACCGTGGATACTAAACTTTCTGCAATTCTACAGTGACCCTGCACATGAATGTCGTCTAACACTTTGTCTGTTCATAACACACAATTCTCCACCACATATCCCCCCTGAGATCACTATTTGTGATTTGCTGGTTCTTACATCATCTTTTAAACCTAACACTTTAATGTTCTCCAGTGTATAGGAGTGAAAAACCTGCTGGCTGTCATTTGCAGGAAGAAAAATCCTTCTATGGCCCCCACCCCCCTT
>JAFBJS010009620.1:83673-105238 GCA_016785265.1 Paraplagusia blochii | reverse complement strand
CCTGTGACTTCAGCAGCTGTGTCAACCAACCTTAGGGCTGTGGTTGGATGGGAAAAAATATTAAACGAAAACTTTTTAAATAAAGTCAAATCTGATATAGACATTAAAAGTGATGTGGGTTTTGAAGGGGAATTAAGTATTTTTATTCTACAATGTTTTTTATTTTTTTTAGGGGAAAAAAAATAAGATAAAAAACAATTTTGTTAAGATATATATATATATATATACATATATGTATATATATATTTATACATATGTATATTTTTTTTCTTTCCATTTGTCTTATCATCGAGTGAAGCTGGACAAAAAAATACATAGACATCTTTACGTCTTTACATTCAGTCAACCATCAATTAAAAGCTAAATCAAATTTATAATGATAATAATAATGTCTTTGAAAAAACTTGAGGTATTTTTAATAAACCCCTGTTCTACTGTAGGTTGAACTATCACGCAATTGCAAAAAAAACTGTTTTTTTTTTTTTTTTCCTTTTTTCTTTGTATATATATTGCAATTTGAATCCTTGAATAGAACATGAATACTGTCTTAAAATAGATTAGAAAAGACAAAGTAATTTTTTAAAACTGTATTGTCACATTCCTATACCTGGATTATTCAGGAATCCCTGCTTTTCTTTTCTTTTGTTTTGTGAGATACATATAATTATCAGTAAAACTGACCTTTTGCATGATTCCCTTTTCATAGTAGTAGCGCAGCGATCGGCTGAGTTTGTCGTAGTTCATTGCTGGTCGATTCTTCTGGATCCCCCACCGACGCGCCACCTTTGTCAAAAACCAAGAAAAGGCACACAAAAAAAATTACATAAGATAGTGAATTTTATGATAGATTGCAACATGACACAAAGGAAATTACACTATTCTTATTAAGATGCATATCTGCAGTATTACAGCAACAATTCCATTAATCATATACTAAAAGAGCCAGCAGCTGTTACAACACCTGACCCTCTGATCACCCACCCACAACCACAATGTTGAAGCCTTTAGCTCTGACCTCCATGACCATCCTTGGCTCTGTTCAAAATTCACTTTTGACATTCTTCTTATATGATAAATGAAATTTTAGCTTATTAGCTCAGATAATTGCCCTGGCTATTGTCCCAGAATTATGGACTATTATGTCAGAGGAGTTATAGCTGTAATGTGGCTGATTTTTTTACATAACAAGTAAATAACTGCATTTTAGCCAAAATTAGAATAATCTAATTAGAATTTGCTCTTTTTATGTTGATGTCTTCAACCTGCATCCAATGTCTTAGTTTAAAATCATAAAGTCTTTCACCTCCTCTGGTTCAATCAGTTTAAACTCCATGCCTCGACCGGTCCACGCAATGAAGTGGGAGTTTGAGGGATCATCCAGTAGCGCCACCAGAAACTGCCAGAGCTGTAGAGAACCTCTACGCTGGTATGAGGGACCATCACGGTAAATTCCGGACTCCTGCTTAATGTCCCCTGAAAGCACACAGAACAGAGCACCTTTACACTTTTTTCTTTCTTTTTTTGTCATGTGATTCACACCACAGCATACAACAAAAATTGGCCCCTGTATTTAACCCATCATCGAAGTGAGCAGAGAGCAGCTTTTGAGCACTCAGGGCACCTCAGCGGTAACAGGATTTGAACAGGGGACCTTGCAGACCCAATCCAACCCACTAGACCCACTAGGCCACTGCCTACTGCCACTGTGAGGGCAACAGTGTCTGAAACATAAGCTTAACGGCTGGTAGCCAGTCTGAAATACAAAACAATACACATCACAACACTTCATTTTCACTTTTTTTTTATTTGATACTATTATAAAATGCAAAGTATTTCTTGCACATATGCTTCACAGCATATGCAACACTGTCCAAACTGTGAAAACAGGTGAAGGACAAAATAGTTTTAAAAGAAGTCTATTTTTTTTCCAGATTACCAGTTAAAATAGGTTTAATTTAGCAATGCAGAACAATTTTCACTTTGATGATTTTTTTCTTTTTTAAATGTTAAAGGTATTTTAATTTTCCTTTAATAGATAACTTCCACCTATATATTGTTCAAAGCTGTGGAAACCCCCTCCAAACTCAGCAAATCTGACATTTCAGACCTACCTTCAGCCTTCTCTGGAACCACACAGGTGTCGTCATAGAAATGCCTTGCGACTTTATCAAACATACAACCTGAAAAGAAAAGGTTCCAAGCTTTACTAAACCACCAGGACCCATCACTGTGCCAATGTATCAACTAGTTCAACAGTTTGTACCTTCCGTCCTGTTTGTGTGGGCCAGGTAGCTCTCCTGCCGCAGGTAGACAGAGTGGCAGCTAGGCACTTCTACTGAAAAAAGACAGAGGAGATTTGTTAAAAAGCCTGGAGATACAGTTAGAGAAGACAATGTTGTCAGTTACAGCATGTTCACTCCATGCACTGCTGCCTCTGATTAAAGTTGTTGCCCTGCAGCCGGAGCAGCAGCATCAGTCATGGCCTGCAGCCAAAGTCTGTCCTCAAACATTAATAGATTCTCTGAAGGAGTAAATGTCTCCACTCAGACCAAGACTTAAAGCCCAGTAAAAGACCATTTAAAAACAGACCCAAACTGACGTGTTCCTTTTTATATTTGGAAAAGAAGTCAATATTATTTTTGTGCACACTCTTAAAGGCAGTAAAAGTATTGCAGCATTGCAGCGGCTCTGGCCTTAAGTTTGTCATAGCTGTGGTTGCGATATGAATGTAGAAGCTCGAGTTCAGCTCGAGCTTTTTAAACCGAAGGCCACAAATGATTCTTGGACAAAAAGGGCAGGTTAGGAGCAGGTGACCACCAAACCAAGATAAATTATAAACATAAAATTACACATTAAAGATAAAATGCTGTAACACGTTTAGCCCTCTCTATATCATATGCAGTAAACACAGACAATACGAGAAAAATAATATTACTAAATATATATAATAGGTTTCTTGAAGATGTTTCACCTCTCATCCAATAGGCTGCTTCAGGTCTACTAAATAAATAGTTTGGCAAAGTTTGGCCGACCGGGCCACAAAGCTGATTAGGCTGCATCCAGCCCCCAGACCTTAATTTGTCCATGCCTGGTCTAACTGGAAGTCCACAAAAATTCACGCAAACTCCCATCTCGTGTGTTTTACAATATAGAATTTGTGGATTTTGAGTGTCAAAAATTGAGCAGGCTGCTGAATAAAATTAAAAGAGCAATTGAATAAGAAATGATTTAATAGGACAACTATAGCGGAGCTAAATTAGAGCAAAAATAACAATGACCTGAAAAAAACTAAAAGTAACACATAAGATAAATGAGTTTTAAATTTAAATTACAACAAATGTCCCTGATGAAGATTATTTGATTATAATTTCATTTTTTATTTCATAATTAAACATTTTCAACATCTTCGACATGACAACTTCATAGACCTATATTATTATTATAAACATTAATTAAACCTGAACTATCTGTAGAAAAACCAGTGGACACAGGGCTCAAAGCAACCCACCAGTGATCCCATTGTAAAGAGTGCACTCCCACCTTTTATTCCAGTATGAATATCATCATTACTTAAAGAGACAATGTGGAAGGATTTGTGAATAAATAAACAAGTAAACAAGGCTAGCTGCTAATTTACATTTTATTATCAGTATCACCTGATGTCCGTTTTTTCTTTTTTCTTTCAGCACAGTTTGTTTTACAGCCATCAACCACCATGACACACTCCACAGTCATGGCTCCAGATCAGAATAACGGAGCATCAAAGTGAATGTTCAATAAACTGACCGATGGCTGTTCATTTAGACTCATAAACATTTCTCTGAACTTCATCACAGTAATGGCCTTGTAGAGGAAATTACTACTAATGAAATTACAACCCCTCCCCGATCCGTCCTTATGGACTCACTACTGTCCACATGCTCCACTCTGACAGATGACGAGGACACTGTGATTAACAGGCCATATAGGAGATACAGTACTGTAAAAACACAATACTGTTAACTACTGTGCCGCACACAGCGCAGCAAAAGAGGGTGTAGTTCACTACAATAAATTAGGTACACATTGATGTTTATTCAACCGAGACATTGTATGGTTTAATACTTTTATGTACTACAGTAAAAAAAAAATTCTTAAATTGAATGCAAAAGATGCACAAGTGTTAGGTTAGTTCTGTGCAAGATGACTGGGCACATGATTATTCAGGATAGGCTGTAAGGTGAACCCTATTATCGTTTCAACTCACTACAATGTCCACGGACAACACAAAGTTCTCAAAAGATAAAGTTTACAGCAAAAATAATTAGCGCAAAAAAATCCTTGCCATTGTTCATGACTAGGCATTTCATGCAGAGCTAACTTTTTCAAGGCATAATAATGGCATGGTTCAACACGTGATTGCATTAGATCAATCCAGTAGCTGATTGATGACAACGGTCCAGTAACATGGCTGCCTTCATGGTTTTACTTCGTGTTACTAATACAGAAAAAATCTCTCAAAAGTGAAATCACCATAGGCTACTAGCATGTCCAATAATACATTCTAACAACATTCCTTATATTATCATACTCTTAGTAGTTAACTAAGTTGGGCGGCCAAGCGTTCATGGTCAGTCACTTTTTGATCCTTTAATGTTCGGTTTTCCTATCATTGTGTAGCAAAATTCACCAAGCGTTGGATTGTTCACCCACCAATTGGGAACGTGAGCTGGGTTTAGACCGTCGTGAGACAGGTTAGTTTTTCCCTACTGATGATGCATCGTCACCATAGCAATTCCAAATACCAACATTTCCATTGCACACATATACTAATGTACAGCCTTGTCAAAATAGTCTGCATAATAGACATGAAGACGTAATATCTTTGGCCTGTACATGTATACAATCTATATTCTAGATATATTAATGTATTTCGATATATTTCGTTGCTCCCTATATCACAGATAACATAAAACTTTGTCAAAACTGTGTTTTTTTTTCTCACTGAGGCTGTTATCCTTTATTCACACAGTGGTGTTAATTGGTATTTAGAAGCGTCACGTTGACAGCCTGAGTCAAAGCACAATTCGTGCACAAATAAACTTGCAACAGGAAAAGTGAGAAGAAACAGCAAAAAAAAAAAAAAAAGAAATCAAAAAAAAAAAAAAAGTTGCACAGTTTCCTGCCTCCTGGTGATGAAGAAGCAGCAGAGCAGCGATGTAACGAGTCTGATGAGGACCTGCTGTGATTTTCTCATCGCTGTGGGAGCGAGGTTAGGGTTTCTCTTCCTGAGAGAAACCCTGGTCACACACACTCTCGGTTTCACCGGTGTCTCGCCAAGTTTCAAATTCTATCAAGTTTTTCATCAATCCGTTTTAATTGAGTTCAACTTTGGCACAACAAGGACAGGATGACTGCATGTAACTCATTTGGAAATACAGGAATGTTATTGAGTATTGAGAATTGATCAGTTTTCATTTTGATGTTTAACTTTTCAATCCATGAAACATTATCAGCAGCACCTGTTTTCCTCACATGTTCCTAGCACACCAACACTCACAGCTATTGGTCCAAAGCTCTAAAATGTATTTAAAAGTTTTCTCAATGAAATCACAACAACTGTTGTCCGAAGGCACTTTACAAACAAGTGAAATAATAATAATAATAATAATTGTAATAATCTTAAATAATAGTAATAATCTTAAAAAAAATATATTACACAAGTGATGAATACATTTACCTGCCTTGTTGCATTGTCTTGTTAACCATTTATCTTATTTCTGGATTCTGCAAAAACAATTCATTGGTTTGAAATGATCCAACTGAGTAACTCTGGCTAACATTACACCCTCCTTGATGCACAAGTACTGTATTTTACAATGTTAGGAAATATTTTTTAAAGAAAAATTAATATAAAACAGGATTGTTTTACTCATGCAGTGAACGCGAGTCACTTTTCTAAGCAAACACACAGACCCATTAACCTCCTCCTCTTTTCTATTACGGCAACACAGGAAATGGTGACCAGTGCAGAACACCCTGCAAAGCCAGATCCCATATCCTAATAATGGGCAAACTCAATAAGCGCCACCACCACCCCCCTCTACAACCCGCTCGGTCACAATCTTCCACCAAAAGTAGAAAACCAAGTTCACGAACCCTTGATATCTGTGGGACCTTCTGCCTTTTTTTTCCTGTCAAGCTCCCTTACCTGAGTCATAGGTGAAGTCCCGCGGCTCCTGCTTGATCATCATGGTGGCGGGATAGCTGTGGGTCAGAGGAGCCCCCACCATCGCTGGGTGTTCAAACAGGGGGTCAGGATACTCCTGTTTGAAGCCCTGAGGAGGGAAAGGGATGTTGGGCTCTGACATCTGTCTGTGGTACAGGGGACGACTGTCTCGAACCATTGCTGACGTTGTTGTTGGAGGGGAAGGAAACGAGTGGCAGGGTTCTGAGAGCTGGCGCCGAAACCTAAGAGACAAAGGGAAAAAAAAATTGGGGTTTAAAAAAAAAATAAAATACACAAACTGTGGTTCAGGGTCCATTGGATGGGTCACTGTACCTGTGATCCATTGAATAGGTGTTTTCATGCAGCGGCTGTGAGGGAGGGATGTGAGTGTAGGTCCGGTCTGGTTTGGGCGTCGGTGCGGCTGTCGGAGAGGCATGATGGAGAGGGGATACTGGGGTGCTGCAGGGGGGAGTCACTGGGCTAGAGGGCTTCATTCCTGCAGGTTGCTTTTGCTCATAGGCACTGGGACAGTAGAAGGGAGAATTTTATTTCTCTCATATATACAATAAACACAAAAAAGACGAGCTAGAATGTTTCCATGTTATCACTATGATATCACTATTCAGAACATGATTCTGGAGCAGTGGTTCTTAACCTTGCTGGAGCTACCGAACCCCACCAGCTTCATATTTGCATTCACCGAACCCTACTTTAGTGTGTGAGTTGGTGTGTCTTGGCCTACATGGTGTCTTGACCTCCCCCACAGAGGCGCCACCGAACCCCTGAGACCGACCCACCAAACTCCTAGGGTTCAATCAAACCCAGGTTAAGAACCATTATTCTGGAGCATGTACAAGTATAATTCTTAATAATTATACTCCCTGATTTGTCAGACAATGAT
The DNA here is from genome assembly GCA_016785265.1 of Paraplagusia blochii. Classification (NCBI taxonomy): domain Eukaryota; kingdom Metazoa; phylum Chordata; class Actinopteri; order Pleuronectiformes; family Cynoglossidae; genus Paraplagusia; species Paraplagusia blochii. The sequence goes on along the minus strand of JAFBJS010009620.1, from coordinate 98,129 downwards.
AGGTTTAGAGTGCAAGACTCAAGCAACCACCGGAGGTGCCATAATGGATAAGTGGTTCATCTTAGACAGTCTAATCATGTTCAAATATCGACTTCTTGAGGAAGATCGTGATTGAATTTGGTATGTTTGCTGGACTCACCTGATGTATGGAAACTTGTCTCCATACTGAAGCTTGTAGGATCGTTCTTGACTACAGTTGGAGCTCAGCTCTGAGCAGGGACTGTGCAGCTCTCTTTTTATCTTCAGCTGCAAACTGTGAAAGGCCACTGCAAATCAGAAGGGATAGAGACAAGAGAACACGTTTCATTGGAAGATCTGAAGGTTACACAGAAAGCACAAAACTATTTTTTTTTTAAGTATTACCGGTTTTATACCAAGGTTGGACAGTTGTTTCGAAACTTCAGTTTACAATAACTGAAACTTATATGGAGGATGGTCGTCCACTAAACTGATCTACTGTGACAGTCTGGGATCAGATAGTTACTGGGTAGAGTAACCTGAGACTTCATTCTGACAGACATGGAAGTTTTTATGTTTCAGACGCTAACCTATCAAATTAGCATTAACAAGGACTAAGAACAGTGGTGTGTTAACAAGGACTGATGGGATGTTTAAAAGCACAGAGAGGTCCAATCCTAACCATCTCAACGCCCATTCACAGTCTGATCAATGGGCCTCATCATTGTTGTTGTCTGGAGGGTATTGACAGAGGCTAAGAGCAGATTAAGAGTTTTTAAAAGCTTTCTCCAACAAATTGTTTCCATGTTTGTTATTGACAGGTCAATTTAGAAGAAACCAGTCACTTCTGAATGAATAACCTTTTATCTAGACTCTTAGGTCTAATCTATCTGTCAGTCTTATATTGTCCCTTACTATTAATTAAAAAATATATATATACATACAAACACACACACATATATATATACTTTATATATATATATATTATTGTTTTATTTTTATGTACTATACAGCACTTGCTTCAGTGTAAAACTTTTATAAGTTGTATAAGAAACCTTCCTTTTTGCACTATTACACATAATATTTCAAAGCAATTTTTACATTAATAGTGATTTTTTTTTAATTCTTTATTCTTTAACTTGGGCTAACGCCATAGCTGCAGTGAAAGAAGTAATAAGTAGTAAAGGTGTTACTGGAGTTAATGCTTGCAAACTTTTGCCTATTTCTCCTCTTATTTATAAAAAGTAAAGACATAATTAAAACATAAATCAAATGTATAAGGCACACATGGTACTAGTTGAATATTTTATGATCTGAGCTCAAAATGATTTTTAAGTCACTTGATATCATTTGATGGTTAATTAGTTTCAAAACATTTTTTGGCTGATGCAGATGAGAGAAATTTGTGGAGTAGAGTGGGAGAATTGAACAACCTTACAAAGTGCACTTCAACAAAAGGAAGGCAACTTGTCTTCTTCTCCCAATCCAAGTCCAAAATAAGCCAAACAAACTTTCTATCTCCCTTCAGCTGCCATGATTTATAAAGAGCAGCTTCTTATTGACAGACTCCTGAGGATCAAATCTGAGGATTGGGATTTTTCTTCCTTCTTATGCCCCCATCAGAAAGCACAGTCTCTGGAGTGAAGAGCAGCTGATGGAGGAGGATGTTCTTCTCACGAATGAATGACAGCTGTCCTTCACCTAGCCTTCGATCTGCCAACAACCCACATAACGTACAGCCAAAGTGGAGGTGCAGCGACAGAGGCTGATGTGAGGAAGCTCACAACCATCATCTGGTGGGAAAGTTAAGAGGGGGCCTAACCTTTATGGTTCATCGATCGGAGGTCAAAAGACACTTCCTGAGGGGAGACCTTTGACAAGCCAGACATGGTAAGAACCATGTCAGAGACTCACAATCACAACAGTCAGGTGTCCTCTCAGGACAGCATGTGTGTAACTCTAATCACTGTCACACAGAATTCTCTCTCTGTTTTAGTTCAGATTTTTTCTAGGGGAAAATCCTCCAACTCACCCACACATATTCCCATGGAGGAAATAATTCATTTTACATCACAGTTGTTGTTGATCAATTCTTTTTCCCCAACGTTAAAAACTAGAACTGCTGTTTAAATTACTTAAACAAGAAGTTCTTTCCATATCAAGAGCCACTTTGTTCAAACCTTACATTATTATTAACATTTTAACCATGCCCTTTTTTTTCTTAACTCACAAACAGTAAATAACAACTTTGAATTGTATGAACACTGGCTAAAGCAATTAGAAATATACATTTGACACCGCTGTGAATTTCAGGATTTGAAATTCACAGAGTTAATGAGTGATATTAAAAAAAATAATAATAATCTGTTCACCTTTTTTCCTCCTGATTGTCAGGGCTTTCATAACCACAACTTCAGATAAGCTGCAGCAGCGTGGCCTTAAATTAGAAAATGGAAATGTCACAATGGATTTGGTCAGCAGGGGGCCAAGGTACACAAATCAATAGTGAGGGCATGGCCTGTGACTAACAGAGAGACTTCCTTTTTTAGTCCTGAATGTCACGCCCATCACTGCCTGATTGCTCTCATTATCTACCTATTGATTAACGCAGACGGTCCTGTGTTTAAAGAGAGAAGCAGTTGCAGCAATTATTGACTCCTGTTCTCGACACATTTTTTCACTTTTCTTTGCTATTACAAGGCATATTTTGTCATTTCTGTCTGATCTTTAATGGCAAGATTGTATGGGAAACTATAGATTTACCTGAAATGACTCTGAAGGTGACATTTCCCCTGTTATTGTCCTTTTAAGGAATTGTAGGACGATTGGCTAGATAGATGATGCACATGTTTCCATTGAAGGGCAGGAGATAAAAGAAAAACATACTAATAGGGGAGAGGATCAATACCATGGTATGCAGAAGTCAACGTTCACCAAACTCAGTTTTTTTTAATCCAATTTCCTCTCAATGTAAAAAGCCAAAGACACTGGCTGTAAAATACTTAAAATGTTCAGATAAAAAAAAAAAAAAAAAAACATGTGACGGAAGAACTAGACAACCACGGCCACTGAATTCTGAGCAGGTCAGGTCTGTGATAAATGCAGCAAAATGTCACCCGTAAAACCACAGCGCTTTCCGTCGCAGCAAGTGAGAGGAATCAAACTATGATTTGGTTTCAATCACCCAATTGTTATCAGACATATCAGACTGGTATCAGACATAGAGTTCTGATTTTTTTGTGTTTGACTGATAAAAAAACTCTGTTACTGTAAATTTTCCCTTTGGTCTTTTGGTAGTAGTGAACAACCACCAATCTATTTTCACCTCCTCTGCTTGTTCACCTTTGCTGTTAAACGGTGATGGAGACAAAGATCTGCTGCCGACATGTGGCCTCATTTTACACCTCTGTTGCTGCTGCTTTTTGTGCTAAGTTATGTTAATGGTAACCATCTGTGTGAGAGCCAGAGACAAAAGAAATCTTTTTTTTTTTCTTTAGCCTGAGGTTGGTTCCTGCTGCAGGGCTGCCATTTTTTTTTTTTTAAGTTCAGATAGAGAATACAGAACAGCGCTATGTACCCTAGCATCTTTAGATGTTATAAAGGAAAAAAAAAATCAGACAGGTGAAGAAAAGAGTTTTGACTGAATTTTAAAGTTATTGTTAATCAAATTATACAGTTGATCCACCATGGCAAGAACTGAATTATTTGAGAAACAGGTGCTGCGTTTGACGTGACTAACTAAGGGGGAAGTCAGCCGATATTAGTGATATGGGCAAAAAACGCAAATATTTGCTAAATAATCTGCTCCAAAAATACTCGCTGACAGACCAGTCAATAACGCTTAATTTTCTGACATTAACGATTCTCATCGGAAATTAAGTGTTTGGCCCATATAGGTGATTAGTATTGGATACCAGCGGAAAGTTTATATTGGAAATAGGTACTAAATATTACAGCAAGGCTACAACAAGAAAACAATTACATTTAGCATTTTTCACTGGTCATTTTGGCTACACTTTTATGTGATGTTTAAAGTAATAATTAATCTGAGTTGCTGACTTGGTTCTGTAAATTATTGCCATTTCACCTAATTTAAATATATATTAGCTAATATAGTTTAGGAGATTTTTGCGACAAAGAAGAGCTTACAAAACTGTACTGTCACTTTTGTTGTAAAGTTCACATTTCTTTGGTTTGTTTTTTCTAAAATTAATTTAAGGATTACATTTTAAGTGTAATTTGACTATTTATCTAATAGCTAATTTCCAAACAATTGTTAGCATGTTGCCAGTTTTTTTTTATATTCTTGTTCCGCTATAACTTTTTTTTCATGAATTACTAATTCTTGTGCTGAACAACTTCAACACATTTGCGATAACAAATTAACTATTTTAGAGCCAAAATGTTATGGCTTTATCATATGCTAACTGGCAGCAGACAGTGTCTGCTACAGAGGTGTGGCCACATTTTTTCCAACCAGCGAACATTTTTAAGGACCAGCTTTTAGCTAAATTTTTCATCTTATTTTCCTATATTAGCATCTTGCCATTCCTCAAACTCCACTCAACAGTATAACAAATTTTAATTCTGTTCTTTCCTTCATTATGAGACAGTCACTGGCCCCACTGTCACCGTGTGGTCTCTGTCCACCTGCCTGTCGACCTAGCGGTCCGCCCCTGCTTCTCTCAGTTTGGTGAAAACCCATATGGGAGAGTTTCTGCTCAAGCGTCCAACCACGGTGCCCTCACCCTCCTGCCATCTGTTTGCTCCCCTCCACTCTGCTGCAGCTATGCCAACAGGACAACTCAGATGGTCAGCAGTGTCCTGCCACCTGACCACCCACTCACAAACCCAACCACCCTCTCAGTCTGGCCTGGATGCTCCTCTGAAGGACAACAGGAACGACTAGGTAACCTATGCTGCTCCACTATACTGTACACCAAAGTGATGAAGATGCAGATAAGGTTTTTTTTTTTTTTTTTTTTTTCCAAAGACACAAATCATAAGAATATTTTTTTAAGGCTAATATCTGGGTTAAATAAAATTATATTTTCAAATAAAGAAATTCAAAATAATATAACATTAACAAACATTTTACATTAGTATCTATCTCATCAAACATAAAAGTACATAATAGCACACTAAAAAACAATCTTATAGCTTAATATTTACAGCACTTGTTTTATTTTACTACCTTACAGCTTTACTACTTTCTAGCTATCAATGTTTTTATAGAAAAGGGATTTTTCCATAAAAGAATCTACAGTGTTCTCAACTCCAACTTCTCAGGTTTGCAGTCGATTCCAGACAAACAACAGGACCTGTTTTTCACGGTTGCTAAAAACTTGTTTGATTTCACGCAGCGTTGGATTCACACCTCCATGAACAGAAATGTAGTCAAAAATGACGAATTAAGACTGAAAGAGCAGCTGAGCTCCTGTCTTTGTCTCGCAGATCTTCACTTCTGGTTTCCAGACCAAAGGTTGCGGAGAAACAGCTTTTTATGTCTCCTCTCATGGATCACTTTGTTTGTTTAAACATTTTTTGGCTCGTCAGGGGGACATGTGCTCTCTCCCACTGGGCTCCACTCACTCCATTTCTGTCCACACCTTGGCACCAATTTGTCCTCCAGAAGACAACTCTCTGCCAAGTCAGCAGTAACCAGTGAGCAACCAGCATGTAGGAGCAGGTGAAGAACAAGCAGTCACCTCGTTCTGCTCCTCATCCCTGACACAGTCGGTTCACATCAGCTCAAAGGATGTTTTTTTTTTTTTTCTTCTCACCACAAGACACTTATTTTTGAAAAAAAAAGTGTAAAGGCTCTTAAAAGATAACTTTAAATAATCATAATAATATCATGAAATTTTGGCCGATATTGCAGTTTTATTTTGGAAAACAGAATAACACTATATTATCAAGATATTATGTTAAATATATATAAACAAGAAATAATCGATATATAGACTCTATTATTAAAACACCATGTTGATTTAAACATATGACAATATCATAGGAATTTTTTATTTGTGTTTTTATATGTATTATTTGGGATCTGTTATAAATCTAATCTTTATATTAATTGGTCTGCTGCATTTCTTGGACTAGGTTAGTCTGACCTAGCGTCTAAACATTTGTTGGGATGAAATAACAGCGTATTTAGGTTATTAAAAATGTCAGTCAAAATTATTTATCATCTATAATTTGCTTATTTAAAAAAATATATATAAAAAACAATTATTTAAGTTAGAATTTAATAGGAATTATACTGCAAATTTTTATAGAGCAAAAAAATCCCAAATATATACATAATTAATATGAATATTTTGTGATTTAAATATTAAACTTTAGTTATTGACATTTTTCAAAAATCTTTTTCCTTAAGTTCAATTGTAGTAGATTGGAAGCATCATGTTCACAGTTATAGCCCTCAGTCCATCCTGTCAATACGGTTGGGTCTTATTCAACATCCACGCAGGGATTTTTAAACGGAGTATTTTTATATAATTCCCTGAGAACGAACATCAACCATAATATTTTGATGTTTTTCTATGCTAATATTTTCACAGCGCAGTAATATTTTAACAGTGTTTGTGTGTTGCCCCCCCAGCCCTCAGTCCCTCAGCTCGTGCACCTGTCTGAAAACCTGCGAGGCTCCCGCAGCTTCACGTTGCGTGGGTAAAAGGTGAGTGTTCAACACACACACATCCACACACACACGTACACAGAGAGCGCTATTTGCACATTCGAGTGCAAACACACCACAGATGTTCGCACAGACACACACACAACCACTCCACCTGAACATGTTCTGGTAACCAGAGTGTTGCAAAGTGTTTTTACTCACAGTTTTCAGTCTGGTAATCTGGAACAAACTGCTCGTCATTGTCAGGAACTTGAGCTGAAAGTAGAAGCAGATAAAATAGATAGTGAGTGTGTTTCACGTTGGACAAACAGGCCACTGATTTCAGTTGTCTACAGTCAAACATGAAGCACTGAGAAAGCACAGGGTGCTGTTTTACCAGATAGTACATCTGCTCCTTCTTTTTGGAGCTTGTGTGTGTTGTTTGTACTTTACCTATATTATATTATTTTCATTACATTCACACTTTTAACTAGTGCTTTTATCCAAGGCAACTCTAAACAATTAACCTTAACAAGCATGTGGCTGCTAAGGCAGGTGTTCACCACTAACATGTTTAGATTTTTTATAGTACAATATCAGATTTTTTTTTTCTGTTTTCCCTTTTCATATTTTTATGGCCTATTAAAGACACTTGGTACACTTGTTTAAAAAAAGCTGACTTCCACTTAATCCTCTTTCTAACTTTTTTTTTCACCAATTTTTTGTATTTTTTGTTTTTACTCTTGCCTTCCTGATGCTTCTTCACCTCAGGCTATCGTTTACCGTTTTCTTCTTCATTCTCCTCCTCCTCCTCACATCAAGTCAAAGTCCTTTTTGTAACTGTATCTGTATCTAGACATCTTCCTCCCCACTGCTGAATCCACCTGTACCTGCAGAGTGTGGTCTGTTCCAGGACTTCCAGACTCTGCTTCACCTGAGCACTAATGCTAAATCAATGAAGATCTCATCACACCGCCTCTATTGTTCTATCTGTTCTGGATTTCCAAACGTAGACGCAAACAGGTTTGTTTGGCATTAACACTCGTCTCAAAGACTCCATCTCCGTGTCTCTCCAGTTTGACACTCTTAGGCGAAAGGCAAAAGGAGATTTAAACGTGTCATTATCAAGTCTATTTATACCCACACAGAGGCGGAGCCTCATTATCACGTTGATCTGTAACTTGTCTCATCATGTCGACAGAAGAAAAAGAAGAATCACAGATTTTTTTTTCTCCCTTTTTGTCCCTGTTGATAAAAATCACAGATTTTTTTTCTCTGTCTTTTTCTATTCCTCCCAATGTGTGAATTGAGGAGAGTCAACAATCAACAGATGAAGACGCGGTCACGGCTGAGGGTAGATATTTAAGGATTTAACAGTAGGTGTGTTTTGAGTTATATTATCAATTTAACTTCGCAATTGAGTGGAAATCTTAGTTCTGACTTATAAACATTATTGGTTAGATATTTGCAAAAAGTTTCTTTTTTGGGGGAAAATTTTTCAAGAAAAAAATTGCTTTCTAAATAATTAATAAAAACTTGATAAAATATTTTTATTATTTTATATATTGAGGATTTCATAAATACTTACTAACTTGTGGAAACACATTATTTTCTCTAGTTAAATTTAGAAAATACTTGTCTTTTAATGCGGTGTTATTAAAAATTGTCCATGCTTCATTCATACCGAAAGTACAGTACACACTTGATTTTGCTGGTGACTGGGTTAGTATTTTAAACCATAGAGCAGAGAGACAGACTCTGTAGATTCTGCTCAGAATTTGCCATTCAGCCTAAAGTCTATTTGTGACTCCTTGCCATGCCTTTCTTTGCTAATTTAACGCAGCAATTTGTCTTAAATTGATATTTGTGACTTTTCAAAACTATTCAGTTTTTTATTTTTTTATTTCTCTCACTCTCACTGCACGAACCTTGTGGTGCAACAGAAGAAAAGCCACTGTAATAGAGCTGTGATCACTTCTTATGTGCTGAGACATTTTTACTTTAGCTTGTTTCAGATTAACTTTTTATTAATGTCTCTCTATTCTGATCCTGACTTCAACCTACACTTCTCTCCGTATGTCCCTTCCTCCGAGTCAGTGTTGGTGGGTTTTAACTGTTGTTAGGAGATATCATTTTTATTATTATTAAAGCAATGATCAAGCTGTGATTGTATTCAAAAGTCATTTCTTTTTTTTTAAGGTTTCTCATTCTGCCCTATTATCAGCCGTTAACTGGTTAGGTTTTTTTTTTTTTTTTCCCCTGCGGTCGACGTCAGATGCTGAGAATTCTCCTTCCAATTACCTGAAGTAATAAATCTTAAAGACAGAAAAAAAAGTTTTTAGTTTCAACCTAATGGACAGGAAATCGTTCAGTACTAATCTGGAAGATTCTTCATCATCACATAGATCTGTGACAGGTAGGACTGTCATCTTTAACAGTTTTGTCTCCTCTAAGACGACTTATTTTCACTTCCTCCAGGCTGTATAAATAAATTATGAATTTACATTTTGAGGACTTAAAAAATTAAAAATGAAACTTTCATTTGCTTGAAAAAGTTTGCGGTTAAAGCCGATTTGGTTCGAAAGTGCATAGTTGGAACACCTGCCTCGAAAGGAAAAAGCAGATAGTCCTCGGTTTGATTCCCAGAGAGACCACGAGATTGATGATGTTAATCAGAAGGAATTATCATTATCACATTATCAAATCCAAGTTGCTTTGGATATAAGCGTGTGATAAAGGCATGAACATAAATGTATTTTTAAAACTTGACTTTAAATTTCTATTATTTTTAAGAAAATGCAACATTAGCAAATTCTAGATACCAAAAATGACAATTGATAGATTTCACTGACAGTCAAACAAAGAAAGAATTCTTCCAAATTTAACTTCACTTAAAGCATTTTTCAGGCAAAACACACACACAAAAAAAAATCAATAATCATTTCAGGCTCTGCTAAAATGTAAATATTCTGTGAATAACAGCTGACAAACCATTTTTTTTTTTAATATTTAAATGTCATTTGATGCTGTAAAGGTTTCCTAGACAATTTCAAATCTGGCACTAAAACAAATTGCAAATCTACACTGATGGAGCAGAAAGAGGCGAAAGGAAAAACCAGTGCGTGTTCTGCTTTAGAAAAGACAAGAATTGCAACTAACCTAGTGTTTATCAATAATATTATATTAATAAGGTGAAAGAACAAAGATGCCAGAACAAACAAATCCCAAATGGACTAAAACGTCTCATTACTTTTGTAATAATTTCTAATTCATCCTGTTAACATCCCATATAACAAAAGGAATTGTTATTGTTATTTTTTTTTCAAATTAAATTTTCTTTTCTTTTTTCTATTTTTTTTAATATTTGCATTAATTGTAGCGCTTAAATATAAACAAGATCATAAGCATTATTCAGAATCTGTAACAAAAACTTTCAAATAATGTATGAATGAATGAAAGTCTGCAATCGACTAAAAAAGTCACCAGTTGTAAACATCAGTATCATAGCTCTAAAATATCAAAAAGTTTCTTTTTCTTTGACTAAGCACTAAAAGTCAAGTTTATATTTCTTTTATTTAAGCACTAACACATTTTTCCTCTATCTATATCGCAACAATATCTGCCGGTTAATTCACCGCCAGATATTTTCACAGCCACAAATTCTTCTTCTCTGTTTACTGAAAAACTACTTTCTGAATTTAAGCAATATTCTATAATTATACGAAGCTGTAACTTCTAAGAATTTTTGCAAATTCACATCATGAAGAAAAGTCTGTCCAAACACATGCTTCTAAATAAATATACAACAAAATTCACCACCAACCAAAAGTTCTGTGCTGCAGACAGGAAGGAAAGAGGACGCTCGCACTTAAATCCTGAAGCATCACGTCTTAGTGGGAGCACGGCAGGAAAGTCTTTCCATTAGAGGAAGTGTAGGTTATGTTTAAAAAGTTAAAAAAAGAGTAAATTCTAAACTAAATTTTAAAAAATAAAAGAATGGGGACGAATGAAAAAAAAAAACACCTATTTAAACTAGGACTCACTTAAAGAAGTGACTAATTATTACCAAAGTCAAAAAAAAAAGTGTAAATCCATCTCTTCTTTTTCAGCTGGGAAATGAAAGTGAGAAGGTGAAGTAGTGAAGGTGTAAGTTGAAGACAGAGGGAGGGAGTGAGGGAGGGAGAGACAAAGGGAGCCAGAGAGAGAGAGAGACGGAGAGAGAGTGATAGAGAGAGATTAGAGCAGAGTGACGGTAGCCGTGGCGGCAGCTGCAGCAGTAGCCTTAGCTCCTGCCAGAAGCAGAGGAGACAGTGATGGTGGCTGAGGCTTGTCCTGGTAATTTGTGATGACACTCTCAGGGTAGAGCCTGCTCTGCTCCTCCAGCACCTCCCTCCTGACTCCCCCCTTCCCTCTCCTTCACTTGCTCTAATGTATGCACAAGACGCGAGGTGCTTCTTCCACATGGGGATTTAATTGGTCCGTGACACTGAAATACGCAGCTACAGCTACTTTTATTTTTCTTATTCTCCTTAGAGTAAAACCAGAAATAACTCAGCGTCACAAAAACCTAACTTTAATTAAAAACAAATAAAAGCTCTTCACAGGGAAAATAACAAAATGTAATTAGATAGTGCACGTTTTTCAACTCTTTGTTTGGTCGTATTTTATATGCAGATGACACTCTGTTTTGTCTTTTGTATATAATTTAGTGATATTTTTCAATTTACCACACCATAAGTCCACTTATTCTTCTGTTCCTTGAGTCTTTGTTTTTGACACAACTCACCTTCTGCCAACCACGCCTCCTGCAGCTGACTGAGGTCGTGGAAAAGTTCTGAAGCCGAGAAAGAGCAAAGAACATGGGAGGACAAAGATTAAAGTCAGGGTGAAAAAACACATGAAAGACTTAAAGGGACATAATCATTTTCAATAGTATTTCCGTTTTCAGCAAGATGAACAGAAGGTGGCAGTATGCAGTGAACGCTTAGGGCAATTACATCCAAGGAAGAAATAAAAAAAAAGGTTAGGTTAATATTTAGATGGAAGAAAGTAGACAGAAAAGGGACTGAACACATCATGAATGGAAGATTTTGTGAATGAAAGTTAGATTTTGAGAATCATATGAATACATTAACTTTTTCCGTAAAAGAAGGAATAAATAAAAAAAAACAAAATTGTATATTTCCTTACATATATCTCTTGTATTTTCAAATCGTCACAGTGAGATGCAATTTTATAGTCAAAAGATATTTGAAGGTGTCTTTATTTTTCACCAGGTATTATATACATCTACATTGTTGTAGATGTATATAATATTTTGCTTTAAAAGACTTAATTAAATGTATTCTTTTTTTTTTTCACCACGTGACACTAAATGCAATCACGGTAAATAAAGAAGTCCATTTCTGACTACTGACATGTGAGAAAGCAAACTGCTACACTGGGGCTTCCACAGTCAACGTTGCACCTCACGCCTCATGAAATAATTGAATTTTGTTAAATGTTTAGGACCCGTGAAATTAACTCCTGCAGGTCTGTACTGGTGTTTACCTTTGGTGTCCTGAGCTAAGTCGAAATGGACAACTTTTCTTTTTCTGTTCTTCCCTGGTCTGTGGATGATTTGAGTCTCTGTCTGTAGATTCTGAGCAGAACGAAGAGGAAAAAGAACAAAATGTTTAGTTTTGATATAGTAAAATAACCAAAGGAAACTGTGAAAATTATGGAATGTATTCAGTGTAAATTCATATGGCACTAAAATATTACTGAAAACAAATGTATTCAAAACTTAGAGAGAAGCGTTTAGTGTGAGGATTTGTCCTCAGGCTCCAACTCTCCTCTCTGTCCAATTATCGATAATCACTCACTGTCAAAACGTCGAGGTGAGGAACTCGTTGGTCTTGAAATTCCTCCATTTAGACTGTTGGACACTGTCCACAGTTTCACTCTGTGGGCAGTTAAAAAAAAAGAAGAACGAGTGGACGACAGTGAATTAGAAGATCAGAAGAATCACCACTGAGTCCAGAAAGTTCTGTGACACCGGGATTATCCCGATCTGTAGTCGTGAAGTCCAGGTGAGCGACCGCACTGTCCGCGCGTAGAAGCCGGAGCTCGACGTAGTCAGAGCAGCACTATTTTGTGTTTACAGTTAATATATACATTACAGGGTAGGAGCGTAATATTCTCCAGTGACTACTCTACCGACCTACCGTGGTCGAGACACGATGTGCGCGGAGCGCCTCTCTGTCCTCGCGGCAGAGTGTCTCTCCCCAAACTGAACGTCTTCCCTCCGCCTCCGCGCCCGCCGGGGCCTCCCAGGAAAACAAACCGAGCTCCCTGCGCTTCTCATTGGCTGCTAAATGGCAACCGTCTCGATTGGAGTCAATAATCACGAAGAAACCAACATCGGTGCCCGTAATGGAGGCCTGGTGGAAGCAGAAGAAGAAAGACTCGGAATGTCTGTAAATGCAAAATTACATTCCAAACTTATAATAACTAGCAGTATACTTTCAACTAGAGTATATATACTATGTTTAAAAATAAAGAGACTTTAGTTACAGGTGGGCCCGCCTCAAGTTACCAAATGACACCTGGGATGGTTGCCATTTAAGGCTAAAAAGACAGAAACAAGCAGTTTAGACAAGCCAGTTATAATGTAGTGAACATTACTGTGTTTATGATCTATTTATGAAATTATTTGATATATTACATAACAACAAAATCATTCATATTTAACATTACAACCAAAAATGGACGCTTTTCTACAGAACTACTAAAACTATATTTATGAACCTGAAATATATACAGTGCTGTTCAAAAGTGTGGGATCACCCACACTATGTTGTGCTCTCATTGAAAGTCACACTTATATTTACCACCATGAGTGGTTTGATGAAGAGAAACTGTAATCAAGATATTGACAAAAGTAAGGAACAATTATTTGTTATCGAAATAATATATTGATCTGCTGTTTAATGCAAAACAAACACATTGTACCATTAGAACACTGGACTAAATACACAGCAGAAAAATTAAAGCATGAAAAACAACTTACAACATAGCCACAAACGAATATTGTCTAAAGATCCTTGATTGAATAAATTGTCAACTTGCTCCTTCTTCTTTTCCTTTTCACTGCCACAGTGAATCATCTTTTCCCAACTTCCCCTTGTTCTCTGTATCTTCTACTCCTACTAGCCCCCACCTCCCACCCCCCACTGCATCCATCAATCTCCTCTTTGTGTCCTACCTGGTAGCTCCATTTCCAGGATCATTCTTCCACCAATGTGAAATTATCAACTTGCTGAAAGAACATTTAAAAGTTTGCTTTGATATAACCCAAAATTTTGACCTGTTGTTGAAAAGAAAATTAAAAACCCAAGGGTTGTTTCTTTTAAAGGTTGGTTTTAGCTGTTTTTTTATATTACAGATTTTGACCTTTATACCAGTTTAAAAAACAAAGACTTATAGATCGACAAATCAGAGCAACATAGTGGTCACACTTGTTGTCGTCCCCTATCTTCACACAAGTCATGAAGAGTAAATGTGAAGAGAGGTTTGGTGTCCAACCTGATAAAGCTCCAGAGAATGAAGAAATACACAGGTCAAGTGCAGGTGTTCATCCAGTCACTCAGACAGTCTGACAGAATCAACAAAGTGTCGGTGCACATTTGCTTTACTCCTTGGTTAACATGAAGATGCAGCTGTAACTCAGAGACCACAATGATCAACAACTGTGGGATATAGGATGAACAAAGACCCATTCACTTCTGGATGTAGTTTTGATTTGACCAGAAAGTCTGATGTGGTAACAGTTGTATGTGTATCCATCTCGCTAATATGTGTATATATATATATATATATATATATACAGTATATA
>JAFBJS010009620.1:70537-83606 GCA_016785265.1 Paraplagusia blochii | reverse complement strand
TATGTCCATATATATAAATATATATATATATATATATATATATATATATATATATACATCCAGTATGTAGATGGATCAGGAGTTATGTAAATTTTAAGGACATTCCTTAACGGATAGATAGATAGAATAAAAAACAACCACTGTGGTTGTCGCATCCTCTACTAACATGAATTCAAGATACCTTCATCAAAAAAGTCAAGGCTGACAAGCAGTCAAATTAGGAACTGAGATAGATAGATAGATAGATAGATAGATAGATAGATAGATAGATAGATAGATAGATAGATAGATAGATAGATAGATAGATAGAAATTGAAAATTACATGTTTACCAAGAATGGGTGTAAAACAGGGTCAGTGGACATAGGGATGCTAAAGCCAAACATGTCAATGTGTAAAGTTGCCCCATACTCTTACTCTGATTTTTGATATGGAGAAAATCAACAGCTGAATTTTTGTTTTTCTGAATTTTAGTCCAGCAGAGAAGGCTTTGCTGGCCCTGATGGCCCACCTCTGCTTTTTGATATTGTCCAAGATAATATACAGGATAAGGTGCTAATAGCCATGTAGGATTGAGCCAGCCATCAGGATTAGTTAGGGTCAACACAAACAAAATAGTTTTATTCTGTCAAATGCCACAGTTTTCATTCATCTGGTGGAAATATTTGTCTTTTGGTTCAGCAGAATGACAAAACACCTTCTGAGAACAGAGCCATGAAAACGAAACATATGACTGTGTACAAAAATACAACTTCACTGTACAAAAGTCTGCATTGACAAAGCAAAGACAGAAAAGGACAGAAGGACCAATCAAATATCAGTCTCCATCAGCATGTGGCACTTTTTTTAAGACAGGAAACAGTCAAGTGTAAAAACATTCTCCTAATACATGCACTGTTGAAACTGGCCAGTCTGAAATGCCTTAATGTAAC
The DNA here is from genome assembly GCA_016785265.1 of Paraplagusia blochii. Lineage (NCBI taxonomy): Eukaryota > Metazoa > Chordata > Actinopteri > Pleuronectiformes > Cynoglossidae > Paraplagusia > Paraplagusia blochii. The sequence continues at coordinate 82,675 of JAFBJS010009620.1, read as the reverse complement.
AAAAACAAAATAGTTAGGATTTTTTTCTCTCAGGATCCAAACATAAAAAGTAATATAATATTCGTAGAAAACAATATGTTTATGGATTACATTCTTGTCATTCACATTCATTGCTCTTAATTTTCTCTTTGCTGCAATCTCATCCTTCTTTCACATTTTCCTCGTATGCCATACTCATACTTCAGTCAGTGTTTTTTCTGCACTGAGTCAGTGAGTGGGCAATGTGCCCTTGTTTGTGCAGCCGACTATAAAGACATCACTGAGGTCCACAGGATGAAATCAATGATTGCAGGAGGGTTAACAGCCTCGTGTCCAAAAATATACACGTCAAAAGTTAAAGCATCAAACAAAAAAACTGAGTAACAATTATATGATAGATAAATAATGAAGCAGGCAACTTGTGGATAGAGAGTGATATGGTTAATTTGAGCAGCCTAGATCATGCTCAGGTCACTGGTGTTACAGAACGTCCGTACAATATTGGTTAAAACTTGACAGGAAATCTTTCGTGCAACATTTGACACTAAAACCTCCAAAACTACCCATGCATTTTTAATGTGTGATAAATATTATTTTAACTTTCAACAGACAAAGGCCAATGTTAGATTTGCTAAAAAGCTGTTTTTTTTTTTGGTTACAAAGAAAAATGTTTGTAGGAAAACAAAGGATGTTCACTTTGGACCAGGAAAATTAAAGGTAGCTTTTAGGTTTTGCTTCATAATAATCCACTCTGATGAGGTGAGACAAATCCAAATAAAGTTGATGGGCATCAAAAAGTCTTAAAAATTGGAAAACCTAATTATTCTAAAAATGAAAATCTGATTACCAAAGAGTTAACCGATAGCTTCCTGAGGAAGTAGCAATTTATCTAACTGTGGTATATTGTATTGTGAGAGGTTGCAAAAAATCCCACAAGAAAATTAGCATCTGAAGGTTTACTGCTTCTCCAAACAGATGGCTCAATGCAGCGTTTTGATGTTGGTAACTGCAACCAGAAGTATCAGCAGATACAGATACCAATTGGATACTTTATCTCCCTGTATTCCGTGGGCTGCTGTGACCTGGTATTTCAGGCTTGAGCGTAGGTATCAGATTGGCTATAGATGTTTCTTTATGTTTGATCCTGAAATTTTCACTACTATTTAAAAAATAAAATGGGACAAAGTCCTTCCTAATTTGTATTCCACTGTCTAGGATGTCAGAGCTCAGAAAAAAACTAAATCAATAGTTTAGATAGCGGGACTCATTCACATATTTATGGTCCAAAAAGTCCAAAACCTAAGCTATACCAAATGTAATGACAGTTATATTAAGCAAACAGGCATTAACACGGGAATAACACATCCAAAAAGTGCTAAAAGTAAGAAAAAAAGAAACAAAAACAAAAGTACAGTGCTGTTCACAAATTGCAGTAAATAGCAGCTCACTGTCTCTGTTTCACGGAGTTTGAGAAAATATAAAGGTATTTGTAAAAAAAAAAAAATTTAACTGCTGCTTTGTCTTCATTTAGTGACAACAGAATTAGATTGAACATTGCTGGAGGTCTTCATACAGGCTTAAAATTTAGAACTTCTCCAAAGAACTGAACTTGACAAAAACATCCCACAAAAAAACTCTTCAAAGATCGGTTTCAATCTGGATATATGATTTGCAACAATATGATGCCTTTGCTATCTGAACATGCATCAGGAGACACTTGAAAAGTACCAATAACTGCAGCAAATTAAACAGAAATAAATATGCTAGAAAAATATCACATTCATTTTTTTTGGACTTAATCCACGTGGCACAAGTCACAAGAAAAAATAGGTCATAAATATAGGCCTTCTTTAACCAACCTTACAGGGACAGATAACATGTACAGACTGTTTACTAGTCCCATTCTCTGACTCAGGACTTCACTCCAGAACTGACACTTCATGCTGCAAGCAACACCAACCTGAACCCACAGTATGTTCTCTAACATGGAACGCCAAACCAGAAGTCAAAATCTTTAGAGACTCCACCCACTTCTCCAACAATCAGTCCACATAGGATTGACATGTGATCACCTCCATGCTAGGGTTTGTGCCATTTCTACAAAGGTTCAGAGTGTCTTGTTGAGGATCAGTCCTTGCTCTCAGTGTGGGTTCTTCTTATGATGGAGGAGAAACAGCTACGGCTCTGAGGCGGACCAATAAGCATAGGAGCCTGATTTTTGTGGATGATCTCGATCTAGTCAAAAAAGGATTAAAGCTATTAGAATTAGTTTGGTGCAGCATGATTACAGTCTGTGAGGCGTAGGGTTGGGCTTAGGGTTAGGCTTTAGTCATCCAATAAGCATCTTTCCCTTACTTAATGGCAGACAAATTCAGTGATTTTCCTCAATGTAAGATTATTGTTTTGCAAAAAGAGACAAATCAACACTAAAAACAAGATTTGTGTCCAATAAACCAGCAGTCCCTAACCTTTTTGTTTGGACAGGCTGTTTGTATCAGCCGTTACTGCACACCAGTAACAACATACAAGGCTTGTTTAAGCTTTAAACTTAAAACTCTTTCTACTGTTAGTGAGAAGCCTGAATGAAACATTAAATTATCGGTGAAATTAACGTTATTTTTTTTTTTTTTTAAACCAAAACATGTGGCTTGTACAACTAGAATGCCCATGAGCAGTCATTCTGACCACTAGATAAATAAATCTTAAATCACCCATCATAGAATCCCAAATTAAAGAATAACACAGAAATGTGTTTTTTCTAACACATCTGTTATCACATTATTCTAGCGCCAAGGGCTGCAACAATCGCTGCTGCTGAAAACTGAAAATGTTTTTGGCTCATTTCCTCTACCAACTGCACCAGACACTTTCTGGATCCATTGCTGTTGCTTGTTGAGTCTTTGAAAAGATTTGTGTTTAATTCTGTCATTGAACTGTCTTTCCGTTTAAGCTCAGAAATATATTGGAACCAAAGAAATTCAAGAACTAAATATGTTTGTCTCATTAAAACACTACAAAAATGTACTTTTTGTTATATTTACAACATATTAGTTTATATCTTGAGCATATCTTTGCCTTTTATTTAATCTCAACCCATAAAATGTGACGGTTTTAAGATTTAGACTCAATAATGAGGCACTTCATTTAAATATAGATGTCAATAATAGTAAGACCTTGTTATCAAACACAGACTCCTGTCACATATCACTCTAAAATGCAAATGAACGTGATGGATGAGGCATGCAAGCTAACTGAGATGCATTTGCATAGCTGTTGTCAATGATTAGTGAGTTAACATCTCATTTAATCTGTCATCTTTTTAAAGGCATTTAACGGGTCACCTAGTTCTAATTTAGCAGGAGCTTTTCATACAAAAAAATCATGGAACTTCATGGGATTCAAAAGGGTTTTCCTGAAAATTGTTGCATTGCTAAGTACTGAGGCCACTTGTAGGCTTCTTATTTTGTCATGCCTTGTGTTTTTTTTTTTTTTTTTTGCGGATCTGTATGTAAATCTCCCCACTCAGCTCTTTGCTTGGAGTGATGGTTGTAATTAAAGCTAAACACGATGGTAATCAACACAACGTAAGGAGTTTGATTGTTGAAAAAAAAAAAACATCTTGAAAGACAGGGAAACACTTGTAGAGGTTGAATATGACAAGACAGACAGTATAACAAATTATCGGACATGAGGCTGTGTTAGGGTTTCGCTAGTGTTATTTTTTAGTAGTTTAAAACATTGACTAAACAAAGCATTTTTATATTTTCTGTACTGTACTGATTACTTCCATTACAAAGATCAGGCTTTAATGCCTAGATATTTAGTGAAAATAAAAAAGAGAAAATGTTTTGATAATTAAGTTTGATCTCTACCACAGACCAGTCCAACAGACAAGTCCAACAGTTGTGGCAATAAGAGCCAGCTCATTGCTAGGAATTAGGAAAGAGTTAACCTAACTTTATCGATCCCAATTTTTAGAAAATTAACAGCAGCAGCAATCAACCCGGGACTCTCTGGTTTCTCTGTTTCGGAGGCAGGCATGCTAACTGAATAATTATTGAACTATAACTAAATCTTAGCACAACAAGTAGCGAAGAACAGGCGGTGAAAGCCTGAATCTGGTCAGAGGTCATAAACATTGCCAAGTTGTTATGTAGCAACTAGCATAGGTAATCAGAACCATCATAGAGAGGTATACCCTAAATAAAAGAACCCAAAAATAAAATAAAATAAAATAAAATAACCTATAACCTTAAAACATAAATCATACAAGTCATACAGAAGTAACACAGTTGAAAATGTGTTAAATCTTAGCTGTATGTTTGAATAAACTGATAGATAAGGATAGAAAATGTGATATTTCTTACAGTGCATGGAGTCTGCATCCAAGGTTCTCCATCAATCTGCATTGGCAGTGACTTAGTGGTTCTGTGGAAAACAAACAGAACCAACCAGACAGTATGGTTAGAACCATGAAATTCAAACATCTGTAAAAGACATAAAGTATATTTATTATCAGAAGTGTTGACGTGTTTCTTGGAGTACAATTATTGATAATTAAATGTGCAATCGTCAGGTAAATACTGTATGCTGAAAGGACAAATACTTGTCTCTACTATGCTACTAGGTAGTAAGCCTTTCACTTGATTTCATTCTACGTTAATGTACAAAAAAATTGAAGACCTTGCAAGAAAAGGTATAATGCAACTGACAGTCAACTGGCACACTTGGATCAGTTTTTAAAATATGTCTATAAAAGTAAGAGGGAAATCACTGTTACTCCTTATGTATATATATATATATATATATATATATGTATACAATATATACATTATAAACTGCTTTCAAGATGTGAAATTGAAGCCCTTGGAGACCCCAAAGTGACTCTCAGACCTGATGGTCACGGATGAGCACTGAGCTAAACGTCTCCCAGCACTCTTCAGTCCTGTGTAGATCTGGCCCATTTCCATGGCTCCTTCTAGTCCCACCACCTCCAGGAGCTGGTCTGAAACATCTTGATACAACACATAGAAAAACATGTTTAATGGAGGCCTCAGAGCAGTAAAAGTCGCAAAACAATCACCATCACAACGCATGTTTTCCAAAAGCATTTCATATTGACCCTCTTTATACATTAGTTAATAAATGTGTTCTATCCACGTTATATATCAGAAATGTACCAGTAAACCAAGGGCAGGGAGGCAGACTTAAGTCAGCTGCCAGGCAACCGTCCTGACCAACATAACTTACAGTTGGCTCACCACCCACAGGAAGGCTCACGGCATGGAGTAGTGACACCCACAATAGAAAAGAGGAAACAGATGAATGAATAAATGAAAATATACCGATACCATATTTTTTTACCCCAGAGTATGAGTCGCACCAAACAAAAAATGTAAGTGACCCTTTTGTGCTAGTTAGTGTGAAACTACTAAGATGATAAATTATATATTTTAATGTTTGTACCTGAATATACGTTGCAAGCCAAAGGAGGAGAAGGTGCGACTTATAGCCCAGAAATGTAGAATACAAAAACTAGAGATGGGATGTAACAGCTGTAGTTTGGACTTCAAGGTACAAATACTGTTTTTGGCACCACTGAGTTTCTACATTGGTGGTAGGACTAACGCAGGTAAAGCTCAACTGCAAAATTCTTTGTTCAGGGAACATCAGGGAAGACGGAAGAATAAAATATTTTCATGATGAAGTATGCAGTAAAAAAAGAGAAATAAATAAAGGAGCAACAAGAAAATCAAGCCTGCAAAGTAAACACTTATTAATTATATTGCAACCGGCAATGAAAGGCAATTTTGTGATAATATAATTATGTATTTCTCTGGTGTTTTTGCAGTCATAAGCATTGATTTTGGCCCTGCTGGAGGCCCTCATGTCCTGCGGGGCCCATCTGTTTCTGCCTCCGTGTCAGCATCGACTCGTCCCTCTGCGAATTAAGGCACAGCCATCCTGCTGTCACTGATGCAAAGACACTAATTGAAAGTTAGGAGCTTTTTTTAAGTCCTGTGTGTTTGCGTGGTGCCTCTCTACACATGTTTATCTACAGGCCGGTTTGTTTCCTGGAGGAAGTGTTCAAGACAATGCCGGTGTTCACGTTACTAATCAACATCAGGAAAAAAAAATGTTAAAGAGTCACTGAAAAACATCTGCTTTGATTACAAATCTTTTGTTAGTAAATGTTTTATTTTTATAATACTGTTCAACAGCCATCACATTATCTTAAATCTAGGACTTGGACATTTAAGGGTAATTTTTTTCAGGTTGTAAAAATATATTACCTGTTACCCACTAGCAGGCACTATAGGTCACTCCCCTAAATATGAATAGAAGCAGGGACTGTTTCTTCTCCAAAAGCTGTCACTTTTTCTGCAGTACCACCATGGAAAGAGAAATTATTTTGATACTAACAATATATATGATTGCCAGTATATAAAATAATAAAAAAATATATAATTTGCTAATAAAAAATATATATGTATTGCCTTTATATTGCAGAAAATACTCAATTCTGTTTCTACAGTACCACCATGGGAAGAGAACTGATTTTGATACTGACAGTATATATGATTGCCACTATCAAATGATAAAAAAAGTATAATTTGCTAATAAAAAAAATTCCTATCCATTATGACGGCTGTTCTGTGATTAACAAAAACATGCATCACCAAATTGGTTGGAATTGAATTAATAATGCAAAATAAACAGCTGGTGCTGCCAAAGTAGATCTGAAGCTGCCAAAATATAAAATGATATACTGACAGTCTATATTATTGTCAGTATCATTTTTTTTTTTTTTACCTTTGTAAACAAAAAGTCGCTGTGGTTTCTGATTTGCTTGTTGGAAAACACCAGAATCTTATCTATCTTTGATAGAAAAACAACGTTCTCTTATTTTATTTTAGTCCAAGAAAATAGATCACACAATGTCCTGCAGAATACCTGAGACTACTTTTGTGATGATGGAAAATTATTACCGCCAACCTAAAGCGAGGAGGTAATCAAGAGCACAAGAAACATAATAATTCAACTCAAATGATCATAAACACAACCATTATCAGTATTCTATCATTCACTCTTTTTCCAAAATTAAAATGAAAAAAATCCAGACACTCTTCCAATACTGGACTTGTTCAGCGAATGTAAGATTTCATCAAGTCGTCCTGGTTGCTGAATTTCCATTTTAGTTTTGAATCAAGTATTATTTCCCGTATTAGAGGAGTAAATGAAATAGCCACAGAATCAATATTAAAAACAGAAATAGACAGGTTAATAAAAAAATCACATCCATCATGACGATTGTTCTGTGATTAACTGGAGAGGGGAAAAATAAAAAAAACGTGCATCGCCAAATTGGTAGGAGTTGAATTATTAATGCAAAATAAACAGCTGGTGGCCGAAATAGAACTGAAGCTGCATAAAAACTAAAATGTTGTCAAATGATTTGATTTGGTTATAGGATGAAAGCAACACATGGACATAAAAAACATTCACAAAGAAACATCCCCAAGGCCATAAAGATAAATGGTAAATACTGAGGTCTTTTATTGTGTGTGTTTTTGCGTTAAAAAAAAAAAAAATAGAAAAAAGAAAGAAAAATCCAAAGTCAAAGGATAAGGGAAAAATGAATAACACACAAATAACTTGTTAACTAGTACAATGTTCCCCAACATTTTTTGTGCCATAGACTGGCTACCCGAATTAATGATGCATGCACACAACAAGGATTTCTCAAGTGCACACAGCTTATAATTATCTGCTACCAGACTGGTATACAAGGTTAGTATCTTGTATCAATGACTCATCAATGCAAACAGTTTAAATTTATCTACGTCATTTTGAGACAACAGTAAGTTGTCTTAACTGAGAAAATATTTCCTTATCAAATATAGTGTATTATTGATGATTGAATCCTAGCCATTCTATTGTTGAGTTATTTTGTTGATAAGGGTATGGACCAAGTGTAAGTGATAGCCAGATGGGGCAAAAAGGAAACATTATTTCTCTGCAGCCTGGCACCAATTTACCCACGGTAATGGTTAAGGAAGCGGACTTGGGTTGCAAGGGCCGCAGTTTGAATCCCCCTACCGCCAAGTTACCAAGTGAGCATGGCCCCACACACCCTGCGCCCAGGGCGCTGGCTCAGCAAGCAGCCGCCTGCTCACTATGGTGATGGGTTAAATGCAGAGGCATAATCTATCTATCTATCTATCTATCTATCTATCTATCTATCTATCTATCTATCTATCTATCTATCTATCTATCTATCTATCTATCTATCTATCTATCTATCTATCTATTTAAACATAACTACTTAACATAACTTTAATATTTTTGAGCTGAACAAATATTTAAACATTTTTAAAGGGCTTTATGTGTCGCATATAATCTATATATTTAAAGATATAAAAACAATAGCCTTAAAACTATTAAACTATTAAAGCATGAACAACAAGAATACTTAATTCAAGTCAGCCCCTCAAAAAAAGCTGTGGGTACATCAATCCACCCTCCCACCCCACGTCCCTAAAACCTCAGTCCTGTTCTAAATTATTCAGCCCACAGTGGTTCTCTTCCAGCTGAGGGGTTTGTCTCCTGGAGTCACCAGCAGGAGCATTTAACAGCTCCTGAAAGGTCAGGACATTTTTTTAAATGTCCCAGTACCATCTCCACACAAACACACACTGTCTTTCAACAGTTTTATCCGTGCTTCATGTTTTTTTATGCTGAATTCTCCAGACAATTGCACTCTTGTGTTTACCTTTAAATACACTATTGTCTTACTCTGACAACTCACCTTGAGGACAGCAGCAAGAATGCAAAGACAACAAAACAAAATACAAAAACATTCATACACACTCCATTACACTCAATAAGGACACATGCAGAACGGACACAAGCATACAGAGACACAGAAACACACACAAACAAATACTAAGTGCCCAGACTTATTGATTTTTTTTTTTATACAGGCATTAAAAGAAGTGGATCGGGTCAAGTTTTATGAGTGAGCTGTACACAAACGCAGGCATTGGGGATTACACTGAATAAAACTGTTTTTTGGAATAACAGCAAAAAACATTTTTGACTGGTTGATGGGTGTTTCCATGGACACTAATTTATGCATCATGAAAATAGTATAACCAGTAAAAGCGAGGTAAAAATAAATAAAGTAAATGAAAATGGTTGCAATAAATTGAATGATAAAAATTTAAGTATGAATAAGGTAAATTCTTCTTTTCAAAAAAGTAAATACCTATATAGTAAATATATATTTTTTGAAAAAATAGTAAATATCTATTTTATCCACTTATCAGGTTAAGAGGACAAATCACATTGCATCGTACCAGCCCATCTTAAACCTCCCTGTGGTGTTGAATCCACTCAAAGGAGCCAACCACCCTGACTGGAATTCGAACCTGCCAGTGATGTAGCTCGATCTCTCGGATCATTCTTCTACCAATGTATCCACTGTACAACATGGTCAACCCATCTCAGGCTGGCTTCTGTAGTCTTTTCTGTCAAAACTCATGTTGACAACCTTTCTCTTATATTCAGCATGAAGATCGAGAGATTTGGAAGTAGAAATTAGGATATAGGAGCAAATTAAAAAATTAAAAGTAGCTTTTAGGGTGGTTCAAGTTAGTGTTTTTCAAGTGTTTTTGCGTGATGAGAATTTATTAAACATAAACCATTAGGGAGGTCATAGAATACCCAGAATAAAGGAAAGCATGCAAGCTAAAGGTAGAGATCAGACATATTTCAGGATTATTTTATCTTGGAATTTCTTCAAAACCTGTACATGTGGGGATAACTTTGCAAAACAAAGCTACAGCAAAAGGACATATCTTGAAGAATTAGATACATATTGTATCATATAGAGATAGTTTTATGCAGCAGTCATGTTGTGAACAGTGAAGTCTCATCAGGGAAACCAGCAGCTATGTCCTGAGAGGAATAACTGACTCCTCAAGTTTCAATCCAGACATTGGTTCTGACATCAACCCCTTCCCTGAGTAGAAACACCCAACGCTGCAGGAAGCAAATAAACAGACTGTAGGCTCACCTGAACAAGTTCAAGGAATTGTAGGCATGATTGATATACAGAAACCAAGCCCCACAACATCTGATCTGAAAAAAAAACTTAAGCCCAATATAACTTTGCATGTAACAGCTCTGCATGTGCACATACACTTGGAAATAAACTCAGACAACATTAGGGAAATAGGTGTCAACCATTTAGATCTGTGACTCACAAACGTATTTTGTATTCCTTTTGTACTTTATGGTTTTTGCACTGTTCTCTGAAAATGAATAAGCCTCTAACTCGTTCACAAAAAATCTAAGAACATTTTCACCTACATTTCAGTCTAAAAGAGTATTGCACAATATTGCAACAGTTGTGAATACTTTCCTTATATCTTGAGAAGAAACACTCCCCCTACTAGAATCCTTCAACATAAGGATATGCCAACCATAATGGTGTCCGTATGAATAATCTGTGTAAGCCATATGTTGAAGCTGTTTTTTTTTCTAATCAGTGCTAAACACACATAGGGCAGATGACCCTGAGAAGAATCGTTAAAGATTAAAGATTAAGTTCCTTTTTTGTCATTGTGATTCACACCACAGCGCACAACGAAATTTGGCCTCTGCATTTAACCCATCATCAAAGTGAGCAGTGGGCAGCTAAGCGCCCGGGGAGTGGTGAGTGAGGACGATACCATGCTCAGGGTACCTCAGCAGTAATTTGGCAGTAGGGGAATTCAAATTTTGGGCCTTGCGTACCTAAATCCGCTCCCTTAACCACTAGGCCACAACTGCCCTAGCACATTTAAAAACATGTAGTGAAGTAATGAAAAATGAAAAAATAATGTGCAGGAAACTGAAATAAAATTTCTATATCACACCACTACATGAATTGAGTTCATGAAATTGTTAGGTAATTCAACGAAGTGACTGAGTTTGACACTAATCCAAAGCCTCATTACAAAACAGAAAACTGATTCATATAAACCATCCACAGATTACTTTTGCTTTGACATAAAACAAACAAGATGAACCATATGTGGACCCACATCCTGATCCATGACTACCTGTGGCACTCAGCCACCTCCCAGCCAAATGTCTGGGGCCAGTCTTAATGAAATACATCACAAATAGCATCTCCGGACCTATTGACTGAAGGTGCCATAGCAATTGTGTTCCACACTGCCTTAGAACATCTTCAGAAGAAAAACGTCTAAATGAGATTGCTCTTCAAGTTCCTGGGTGTCAGTAAGTGAGAGCCTGTCCTGGAGCTCAGATACCACCTCAGTGATCGGGAAAGGATATGAATTTTTAGGATGCTGAAGTTTGTCTGTCCTTTCCCTGCTGTTGTGTAGTGCTGGGTTAAACAGTGTGAGCACAGTCACCTGTGTCCTCGTCAGTAGTCTCACTTGTGTCACCTGGTGCCATTAGCATATGTACTGTATACCCCTCTCCTTCACTCAGTCCTTGTTGGTTGATTGCCGTGTCTTTTGATGTTGATGTAAAGTTGTTTGTTAATGTAGGAGTACATATACCCTGTGAGTACTTTTGTTGTTTCACTTTAATAAATAAACCTTGAACACTCAAAGTAGAGTGTCCGAGTGCTGCGTTTGAGTCCTACCGCGTCTTTAACCACATCATTTCATAACACATACTCCCATATTGTATGTCTGTGTGGTTCTCAAGCTGCATTAAAGTAGAGCACACTCTCTGCAGAGGGTGTTGAAAGATACAAGCAAGATCATTGGGACCACTCTATCACCCCAAGCAATCAGACCGATGAATGTTATATACATAGATATTGGAAAACTGCGTGGAAACGCAGGGTGGGTCATTTGGTACTGGGCCGCACAGAAAGAAAAAATGATACACATAATTTGTTTGATTCATTATCCGAGTCTTAATGATGTTTTATTTTGAAACGTGGCCGGAATCTCTGTTACATCCGTCTCACTTGACGCATGTCAAGTCCTAGACACCGTAGGTCACGTTATACGTCCCACTAAATAAAAAAAAAAAAACATCAACAGCTGGAGGTCGTAAATGACGGCGGTCTTAAACATCTGTTCGAGACATCAACTCTGCCGTTTTTCCAGATTAAAGTCATGGCTGAGATGG